>JBBBDQ010001349.1:1202500-1305000 GCA_037127315.1 Ascarosepion bandense
GGAACTTACGCAATGCGTGCACACAGATACCTACACATCATGAACTACTAAAATATAACCATCAAAATTAGACAAACATTGGTTGACAACACCAATATACTTTATAACACGACTTGCAAGGAAAGACTCAAAACACTAAAATATATTTAATAAGATATTATTCACCACAGGAGATAATATATTTAAGTGCATAAAATATAATTAATGTACGTACATATTATTACGACCTTGAATAAGTTCTCCCTAATTTTAATGAAAACTCAGGTTTTATTTACAAAAATTAGTAAGAAACATGTCACTGAAAGTATTGTTTAACCATGAATCGATTTTTATTTTTCTCTACTTCATAAAAATGAAAATTCTGCTTAGCCAGGTCATGTACCATCGATCAAAACAAGCGATAATAGGAACCAACGTTACCATCCAACATACACCTAAACAGACAAGCGTTTCTTCACAAAGACACTTATAAATTATTACACACTTTCCCATCCAAAATATTCCTGACACATATGTAAAAAGTAATTTATTGCTTTAATACACGTGACTAGTATCTAAACCAATAGGAATTAACTCTGAATCTTAATATAACAATCTTTTCGCTTTCTTTGTCATTTTCCCTTTCTATCTCGATCGGTTTTGATAAAAGTGAAACATGTTTGATTGACATCGGTTTCCTTTTTGGTCTTTCTTTATTTTTACAAACACACACACATACACACACACACATATACGTGTATGTGTGTGTGTGTGTGTGTTTATATGTTTGTATGTATAAACACCCACTTATACGTATGTTAGGTATAATAAATTTGAAAGTACAGGATTCTAAAATCTCAAGAAGTAGGCAAGCAAAAACACTACTAATAGGTAAACAAATCTTTTGTTTATAAAGCGTGTTGTTAAAATGGTTACTGATTAATGTGCACATTTTTATGATTTTTTTATATTTATGGGGTGCTTTTTTTATTTTTGGAGATGGTTTCTGAGAATCTTTAGTCATTTTTTAACTTGTATGTTAGTATAGAGTGATTTTATATCTAATCTTGCCAAAGATAAATTAGTCGTATTAATATTTCTAATTTTTTGGAGTAAGTTGCCTGCTACGGCGCATAGAGTTTGAAGTTTTAGTTTAAAACGGTTTTGTTGATTGTTATTTGTATGTGATATTGTCGTCGCAAAATTTCAGCCAAACATTCCCATTAGAACTATTATATTTGATATTAACAGTGATCCCCATAAATATGCTAGATCTATCATTAAAATACTTACATCATTCCTAGACACCATTAGGACTAAACATATCAGACACTTAGGCGACTTACTTAAATATAGATACCTCCATTACATCACAAAATATCCAGCATAGTATGATTTAAAAAGGTTCAAAAGTTAAGAAAACAAAGCTTTTATATCAAAATGTTTATAATATTATTAAGTGGAAAGATCAAAGTAATTTTATTTATTTTATAAAAAAATTTAATCCCCTTTAACATGTTGAAAATTTTGGCAGAAAAGTTTGTTTTGATTTGAAGCCAGCGTGGTCGAAAATGTTACGACTGTGTGAATATCGATTACGTAATTTTTTACGTAACTCACTTTTTAACACATTAATTTTGAAATTCTCGCAAAAATCAAATAGTTGTCAGATTTTAATGAAACTTTCAGTACTCATTTGCAAATGTAAAAACTTATTTTTAGAATTATTATTTTTTTTAACATATTGAAGAAATTTTTTTTTTTAACTCTGTTACCCACCCGCTTCAGAGAAATTCATGAAATTTTAATAAATTTTAATTTTCGGCGATTTACTTTTTTATTAGTTAAACGCAGAACTCATTGGGAAATATATTTTTATTTAATATTATCATTCACTATACGAAAATCTGCTCCGAAGAGAAATTTAAAAAATGCAATAGAACTTTGATATAATTAAATGTGATAAGCTTTAAATTTCTGGAATAAATAATAAAAATTAAGGACATTATAGTCTGAAGAAAAACATTTTTTTCGATTATTAATAAAATTTTAAAAGAATTGTTTTCATTTTTCTTTTTTTATTATAATAATTCGTAAAGTTTTAAAAATATTTTAAGATTTTTTTAAAAGACCTGTATGATTTTTTTATTAGTTAAGAATTGATGATTATACTGCCTCTCAAAAAAAAAAAAATAATGAAAATCTTTCTCACTGTATATTTTTAGAAAAAATAAAATAATTCATTTGTGCAAATATGTTCAAGTTTATAAAGTACGGTGTCTCATCCCAATCATAATCTTAAAGAAATGTGCCCCGAACTTTCCTCTGTACTTTCTAAGCTCTACACTTCTGCCTATCTGCTTCCTGCTTTCCTGCTTGTTGGAAATCTTCCTCTGTAATTCCTATATTTAAAAAGACCGGAGAACCCTCGGACCCCGCAAATTACCGACCTATCAGCCTTCTTCCGATCTTTGGCAAAGTGTTCGAAGCCATTATCAACGCCGAGGTGGTTCAGCATCTCACAGCCTACAGGCTCTTCTCGGACAAGCAGTATGGTTTCCGCTTCACCAGGTCTACTGCTGATATGCTAACGACCATCACCGAGTACATATATCAGGCACTCGACAGGAATGGTGAAGCCCGAAGCGTTGCCTTAGATATCTCTAAAGCGTTCGACAGAGTCTGGCATGCTGGTCTTCTATGCAAACTGCGGAGATATGGTGTAGCTGGACAATTGTTTGAATTAATCCAGTCATTCCTATCTAACCGCACATTGAAAGTGGTATTAAACGGACATGCCTCACATAACTACCATACGAACGCGGGTGTCCCTCAAGGCTCTATCCTAGATCCTACGCTGTTTCTTATCTACATTAATGATCTCCCTGATACAATAAGATCCTAAGTAGGTATGTACGCCGATGAAACCACAGTTTATTCTCGCCTCGATCAAAAATCTGGTGTGGGCGACAAAGCTAACCTTGCAGCCGAGCTTGGAAAGGACCTCCAATCCGTAGTGGACTGGGGTAAGAAATGGCTCGTAAATTTTAATGCTTCTAAAACGAAGCTACTATCAATTAATCATCATAGACAATCGCACCTACCTCCTATTAGCATGGAGCAGGCTTGCCTCCCAGAGAGTAAAACACTACGCCTCCTTGGTCTCACACTTTCAGCGGACCTCAAGTGGAATGACTATATCGAATCCATTGCTAATGAAAGTCGGTTATCTGTGCAGCGCCCGGAGGTTTTTTCCGTCTGAATCTATCCTGCACATTTATAAATCTACCCTCCGCCCGTGCATTGAATACTGTTGCCATACCTGGTCGGGTGCCCCTGCTATTCTCCTTGGGCTTCTCGACAAGTTACACCGAAGGGTCTGTAATGTGATCGATACCGACTTCGCAGATCGCTTGCAATCTCTCTCTCACTGACGCGACGTGGCTTCCCTGTGTCTCTTCTATAAATACTTTCACGGCTTCTGCTCGGATGAACTTAGATCACTGGTGCCCCCTAGGTTCGAATTTGCACGAGATACTAGATTAGCAACTAGATCCCACCCTTTTACAATGAAACCGATAAAATGCAACCGCAACTTCTACTCCAATAGTTTTTTTTTCTCGCACTTCCCGACTGTGGAATCCCCTTCCACATGACTGCTTCCTCAACGGCTACAATCTCCAGGAGTTTAAATGTAAGGTCAATAGACACCTCCTAACAAACTAACTCGCTTCCATTTTTTCAAACACTCTTCCCACCCACCCAACTATCTACAACTCCCCTTCTGACATTTCCTATATCTAACCACTCTTTCTATTTACCTGCCTCTATGTAGTCCCAAGCGCAATAGTGGCGGTGGAATGGCTTGCTTGGGCGAAATGATTAAAAAAAAATATGGGTCAAATTGATTTTATAAGTTAACAAGCTTTCTGGGTTATTCCTCCTTACATAGCTAAACAGAAGAACGCACTTTCATTCATATGGTATTTTATTCTCTACGTTTCTAAAATTTAGCAGCTTGTTTTGCAAGTAATTCCTTCAACATTTAAAGTAAGTAATTTTTTTTAATTCCTCAATTTTTTAATTAATTGTGACCGTAGGTGCATTAACTAATTTATGATAATTAAAAAAATATATGTAGTGTACAGGACAAGAAAATGTGAAAAATATTTATATAAGTGCTGAAATTATGTTAAATTTTTAATTTTACTATTTAGTTAAAACCAAAAACAAAATATATATATTTTAGCACGATTGGCGCCTTACATTACGTCCTTGTCAACATCTGGTATTAGTCATCTGTCATTGCTTCCATGACTGACATAAAAACAGGGTTACCGTAATTATTTTTTTATTGTAAACTTCTGGCAGTAATCAATTATTAATTGATTGAAAACAGATAAACGTAAGTTTTAATTTTAAAATTTGACTTAAATAACGTATCAGCGAAGTATATTTTATTTTTGCAAGCTTTTTAAAAACAGAAATTTGGCTACTGTTTAAGTAATGTGTCAATCAATCAAAATGGCGGTATATTTAAAAAATTGGTAAAATTTGAATTTTGTAGATTCCAATCAATATAATTTTATAATTAAAAATACACCAGTATGTTTTGCATACTAGAACTATTAAATTTAATCTCTAGGCTTTTTAATTAAAGCTAATTTTAAAGTTTGAAGATAATTTATTTATTTTTAAAATTCCAATTTAAATTTAGGTATAGAAAAAGGACTGAACTCCAGTGGAGGTACCTACTTAAAAACCATCTCAAAACTTCACCTGCCTATTCAAAAATCATAAAACTGTTTTCATTACTGACTAACCATTGCCATTTCTGATTTAACAACACGTTTTATAAACAAAACTTTGGTATATTAATGGGTTCTCCTATTAGTGGTATTTTCGCTTGCCTATTTCTTATATATATATATATATATATATATATATATATATATATATATTATATATATATATATGTATGTATGTATATATTTGTGTATTTAGACATGTCAGATGAAATAAACTGCAAACATTGCGTCTGCTTATTTTTACTAAAATCCGTTCATACTCACGGATAATCTTTCGCGTATTATAATTGAAAGATGTCAGAAATGAGGTGTAATTTTGACAGATGATTATATTTAACACGTACACGCCCTTGACTTTACAACTTAAAAAAATCCATTTTGGACAACTTTCACGTTTTAATAAACGCTAAGCAATTTGTCAACAGTTATATTTCAAGCAAAGAGAAAATTAAAAGTAATTTTTACCACACAGTTTAGCGGTTAATTTTT
Source organism: Ascarosepion bandense (assembly GCA_037127315.1). NCBI lineage: Eukaryota > Metazoa > Mollusca > Cephalopoda > Sepiida > Sepiidae > Ascarosepion > Ascarosepion bandense. Next base: position 1,207,777 of record JBBBDQ010001349.1, read on the forward strand.
GTTACAACAACTCACACCCCTGAATATGATCTCGGAAAAAGATTGACAGTATTTGGAAACATCGAGAAATGAATAATAAAATCATTGGTCAAAATTAAAGCTCATTTCTTATAACTTTCAATTATAATACGCGAAAGATTATACGTGAGTATGAACGCATTTTATTAAAAATAAGCAGACACATTGTTTGCAATTTATTTAATGACACTCACACACACACACACACGCACACACACATACCCCCCATATATATATATATATATATATATATATATATGGTAAATGGTAGATTCAGATAAGTTTTCCTATTTGTTCTTTTTAATTTGTTATATATATATATATATATATAATATTACTAATTTAATTATCCGTAATAATAACTCCTCCGCACAAACCAAAGTGATGTGTTACGTAAAGTCAACATTATAAAACTATTCAAATTTTCCTTGTGAGGATGTATCTCTAACAAAATAAACAACAAATATATATGTTGTATTTACATCAACTACATGAACTAGACGTCTTACATTACATTTGTCTGACCATTCATCCATTTGTAGACATCTCCAACAACATTCCTATCTACATTCACAATATAAAAATAATGATTGATAATACCACTATCCTATACCAAGAAAACAAGAAAAGCTAACTCGAGGCAATATTCATTCAAACAGTTAAGCCGTCAATTAATAGAGTCAGCTATGAATACTGTAATAATGTTCTAAAATGTTTGTAAAAAACAGTTTTTCATGCTTTAACACGTGCATGACCATGACATTACAACATATTAAAAAATTACAATTTTGGAGAATTTTCACGTTCTAATGAACGCTAGCAATCTGTCAACCGTTAAATTTGAAGCAGAAAACAGTACTGTAATTTTTAGCAAAACAGTTTTGTGGCTATTTTTTGTTACCATAACTTGCGTCCCTGAAGATGATTTCGTAAAGAGGTTGAAAGTACTTGGGAACCTTGAGAAATAAATGATAATATTATCTTTCACAGTTACTGCTCATTTTGATACATTTCAATTGCAATACGCTAAAGATTATCCGTGATTATGGACGGATTTTATTAAGAATAAGCAGACATAACGTTTGAAATTTATTTAATCTGATATGTTCAAAAGAAAATTTGCTGCCTATATACACATACAAACACTCATATATATATATATATATATATATATATATATATATATATATATATAACTCTCTTGTTAACCCTAACCTTTATAATTGAGGTTATCGTAGACCATTTTAAACTTTCAACAAACTAAATGATATAGGATGCAACTCACTGAATGTTGTCTATCACAGGGAGACCAGATGTTTCTTGAAAATAAATGAAATATACTAAATACAATTTGATTCCAATATAGAAAATCTTATTTGAAAATTAGAAAAATATAACGGTCAGATTTGTTATTTTAATTTATGTGCGTTGTAGTGCAGTGGATATTGGCTCGGAACAAAAACTTGGGCAGCCGAGTTCGGATTACCGTTGAATTCATTGCATTCACTTACGCGCAAATACCCTTGGGAAAGTATCAATCCGTCTTTTCCTTCCAGTTATGGGTTAAATAGCAGGACAGATTGGGTTCTATAGCCTTTGCTGGAAAACCAGTCTACCGCAGAAAGTAATGGCAACCTACTGTGGGATAATCTTTTACCCAGTCAGTCATGTCTGTTTCGAGACATGATCGCCCAAAGCTTGTATCACCTATGGAACTGAACTGACTGACTGACTGGAGAATAACTTTCAGTCTGTCTCTCTGTCTGTCTGTCTGCATTCCTGTATCTCTCTCTCTCTCTCTCTCTCTCTATATATATATATATATATATATATATCTGTGCGTGTGTCTGATTGTGTGCGTCTATATCCCTGAAAGTTTATATTAACTATGATCCTTTCTAAAATATACATTTCTTGGCAGGCGATATTTCACAATTGACGGCTAACATAAATATATATCAAATAAAAAATTATTTGTATGAATAATATATACTCTACTCTGATGTATTGTAAACGTTCCAAAGAATTGAAAGAAAACAAAGTTATTTGTAAGATTTTTATATAAGTAATTGAAAAATACTTATCTGCTAGACAATGGTTTCTTTTGTCAATACAGGTGTATCGTTATTGGTGAAGAAGAAGAAGAAGAAGAAGAAGAAGAAGAAGAAGAAGATGAAGAAGAAGAAGAAGAAGAAGAAGGCATAGCTTTCGTTGAAATTAATTGTTAATATATAAATTGAGATATAGACAAAACTTACAGAAATTTGTCAATGTGTTTCTGTCAATGTGTCAGTTGAAATAAATGATTACGACATAAAACAAACGCACATCTCGGAAGAATTAAATTATCACATAAAACAATAATATTAAAACAAAATAAAATCGAATTATTCTTTTATTTTCTTTGTCGCATTTTTATTTTCTTGTCTGTTCATAATATTCTTGATTTTTTTCCTCAATTTCTTTTTCCATAAGGTGTTCTGCACATGTCTCTCTCGAGCATTTGAAAATCTTTCCGTTTACATCGTTCCTATCTGCAGCCGTCTTCAACGCCCACTTCCCCACTCTTGACGACAAAACAGAGAATTGGGGACAGCGGTTTACGAACATTGGTTTTTCCACGAACGCAATTAAACTAATTTCCAAATCTTTCATGCCTCTCAGTATTCGACGACTTAATTGAGAGATGAATGGATTAAAACACTTAATCGATTTCTGATTTTCATCGATCGATCAATAAAATGTTAGTTTTTTCTTCTTTTCTCGGTGTTAAAAGGTCGGCCACATTTCTCTGATTTGTTTTACGCGAGGAAACGAGTGGGAACGAATTTGGATTTATCGTTACTGTGCGTTCGTAGGAACGTGCATTTTGTTTATATGTATTTAGGAATCTGCCTAGACAGATAATTGTTTTTAGACTAAGTGTTGTTTTTGTCTGGAAAATGTATAATTCATATCTTAGCTTTGAAAGTACGTTATTCTCCTCATCTTTGTTATTATTTCCATAACATTTCGGGCTTTGTGCTAACTGACCTTCTTCAAGTGTCTGTCAATACGGGTAGCGTTCTGAAAATTTTGAACTGAAATATCTAATATACGGGTAGATATTTATCTCGTTCTCTTCCCATATGAAGGTATAAATCGTTTCTAATATATTTATTTTTTATTTTTGGTAGTGATCAATTATTTCTCATACTACTTCTACTGAGTCTCTGTTTGTATAGCTACCCAGCCCAAGGATTGAACTCACAATTATGGTGTCAACAAATTCATGAGCCAGTGCTCTAATCTACTTGGTAAGAAAAGATTTTACATTATCGTAAAAGCAACGAAATAAAATGTATTTATTTAGTTGCTTTTATGATAGATTTCTTTGAATATTTTTACTTATGAAGACATTAAAAGCAGTTTATTTTTATGATTGTCTCTTCTACACAAGTAGTTATCAATGGAGCATACACTCATGCACACAAAAATCTAATGCACTGGATTGGTTCGTATGGTTTTTCAGTAACTCGTATTTGAACGTTTTATTTGTTTCATACGTAGTATATTTATATATATATACATAATATTAAACATCTACTGTTTTCGCCTTTTTAAAGAGTTTATAAAAGCGAAATGGGCTATCGTTAAATATTCCAAAATCTCATTCGCTTTTGAAAAATGTGATACTGTCTGCCTGGTGAGATTGGAAGGGGTTTATTTATTGCGTGCTCCTTCTGCAAGATCCGGCTTTGCATTAAGGCATGAGTTGTTCTCAATAAGACCGTTTAATCGTAGCAATCAATAAAAAGCGTAAATCGGAAAAGTGTCGTCTTCCATCACTTTCTTTGTAGTCCTGTGAAAAATTTTACCAGTTTGGCTGTAATGTCCTAAACTTGTCGTATTCATCTGACCTTGCACCTTCGGATCATCAATTATTTAGAACCTTAGAAAATTCTATTAATCGGGAAACATTTAGACCACTTTATCAACCAGAAATATCCAAAATTTTGGGAGAGTAAAATCATGAAGCTAACTCAAAGTTTGCGAATTATAGTGGAAGAAAGTATATAAATAAAAAATCTATTTAAAAATATCGAAATTTTACGCTTTAAATACTCATACACGCTACGAACCTTTATATGGTTTGACGCTAATATCAACGCCGTACTTTTTTTCGAGAATCTTTATGCATATACATTTCTTGTAATTATAGTATAAGGATATTCACAATGATGTCCTCACGAGTGAATATTTTTTTATCTATGGACCAACTAAAGAGAAAGAAAAATATCAACACGGATCTGACACTGTCATCCATAATTGTAACTAAATTTCTTCTTTTTTATTTTGGTTATATTTTCGATTTTTTTTCGATTTAAGTTTCCAAATTCTTACAAACATCGGCACTTAGATGAACCACTATTTTGCGTTTTAATTACATGCAAACAATCTTAGATATAATATAGTAAAGAGACTAGATTGTTTTCCTCCAACAAAAAGTTACGCAATATTTAAGTAAATATGCCTTCTACCGTAAAAATAGAAAACATATTTTTTTGCATTTCCTTTTGTTATAATATATTTTAGAAAGTAACCTAAAAACGTTTTGTTATCAATCGAATAACTGATTTCTATCCCTCTCAGAGGAATAAAAATAAGAAATGTTGACATCGAATTATATATATATATATAATAAAAATAAACAAATACTGTCCAAAAAAAGTACATTTTTAAATTCAAAACTTTTTATTTATTTATATTCTTTCCTATATATATATATATGTATATACGCACACACATATATATATATATATATATATATATGTGTGTGTGTGTGTGTGTGTGTGTGTTTGTGTGTGTGTGTGTGTAAACACTTCTTATATACAAGACGTTAAAATTTCCATTATCTTGTTCCATGCGCCTATGGCTTAGGGAGTAGCGACTCCGACTGACACCAAATCGGTTGAGTTTCGATCCCTGCCAGGAGCAAGTGGATGTGTCTAGCCACACTGATGACCTGTAATACAACGAAACAGGCTTGTATATAGATGACTAACATATATATATATGCAACTCTTGTCTGGATATTTACGACACTTTGCAATATACAGTTCTTCTTAATGGCAAAAATTCAATAAACAAATCAAACTCGACTCCTTTAATTATTATTTCCAACTCAGAAATGGAGCCTATTAAGAAAGAATTCTGCTTTTAAGATCTTTAAAACAAGTAAATATTCCAATGCTTTCTATAATGAAATAAAACGTAATGTTTTAATAAGTACGCCCTCTTTGATAATAATTATTTATTCTCTTCTTAGTATATCGACACAAGATTGTTTGGAATGATACCGAGGAATATTTTCTGTAATAATAAGAATAAACCCACTCATTGCTAACTAGTGTAACTTGATTCTTTACATTTCAGTTATATAAAATTGTAGAGTATATTAGTAACTGCCTTTTGCTTTTTCAATTCTGAAAAACAGGATCCCGTAAAGTACTCTCACAAATATGATCGATGAGACATAAAAGTATGAAAGGAAGTATGATATACAAAATGAAAAATTATATGCATTAACAAATATTATACCCAAATTATCGAACTGGGAAAGCATCCCAACATTGGTTGTCAATTTGTTTTTTGTTTCTTTTAGGTCAAAGTTAGATTGGTTTTTATAATAATAATTAATAATCGGTTGATGCAAGATTAGTTGAATATTGCGGGTGGTGTAGTACAAATCAAACATAATTTTATTTTATTGTTGTCCTTTTCTTGTTGAACAATAGCTTTTTCTTTTAATCCAGTGTGTACGTTGAAACAACCGTGTAAACATTAAGGCATGTTAATATGCTCCAAATTTCTTATTAACTGACGCATATGGCTAGTAAGTAGGATGAATTATTTTTATGTTTTATTTTTATCGCTATTGTTTTATGGTGCCATCAAAATCGTTTTTGTATTTTCATAAGACACTTCGACGTTATAAGTCAGATATACATAACTGCATATCGTATCTATATATGCACATACATTAGGTAAATCAATGATAAAACATTTTACGTAACGCGTTTTGTTCTGAAGAACTTCATCGATTTATAGAAGTATTACACATAATTTTTCATTTTGTCATTCATTTGCCGAATATAGTTATATATCATATTCTCAAGAAAAGTTATCTTTCATATTTTCCCAAAGATATACCTACATGCATCCCACTCAGATGACAGCCTCCTGCTTAGTGTCCTGGGTAAGACGATATACTACATCCGGTAGCAAAACATCTAACCGGGAGGGTTTCAGAAGCGTGGTGCTATTGTTCCTAGGTCCACTCTGACTTGCTACGGTCTCAGCTATCGACAAATATTTAACCCCTAAACTGGAATCAAAACACTATGAAAGTATAAAAATACATTATTATAGTAAAAATACCAGCAATACATTTTGAAAAAAAAAAGAAAAAGAAAACTATTACCAGCAATACATGTTTGAAAAACAGGTTTACCAGCAATATTTTCCTGATGTAAAAGTTACCAGGAATACTTAAAATACATTTAAAAATAAAAAATATCTGCAAAATATTTTATGAAAGCAAAATATTACCAGTAATATATTTAGAAAAAAAATTACCTGCAATACAATTTCGAAAAAAAAAAATCCTGCAATACATTTTTTGAATATTATTTTCTGCAATTCTTCTATTCTATGTGCCCTGTCAGATCATGGTTCCCCACATCTCCCTATCCCTGGTGGCTCTTAGTATGCTTTCTCCTGTTACACCTCGCAACCCCCGTTCCGTCATCCACCTGATCAGGCCCTGCAAATAGGTTATCCGCTGCCTTTTTCTGTCTCTTTTTCCTTCTATCTGGCCTGTCAGTATCAGTTTTTCTAAGCCCTCCTTCCTCATTGCATATCACAGGAACTTCAGTTGTCTCTTCCTGATGGTCACTATTAATTTGCTTTTCGTTGCCATTCTTTCCAACACCTCATCATTGCTTACATACTCAGTCCACGATATTTGCAGAATCCTTTTGTAGATCAACATTTCCGCTGCTTCGAGTTTTGTCCACGTTTTCGATGATATGTTCAGCATTCACTGCCGTATTGAAGAACTGACATCACATAGCAATCAAGCACTCTTTTCTTTGTTTCTAGTGAAGTTTTCCTGTGTGTTAGTACTTTACTCAGCTTCTGGAACGCGTCCTTTGCCATGCCAATTTGCCTTCGGTTCTCTGTGTCGCATTTTCCATCTAGAACACTTTCCTGTAATACATTTAAAAAAATATGAAGAGCAATAAAAACATATTGACAGTAATACATTTTCAAAAAATAATTACCAGCACTACCTATTTGGAAAAAAACATATTACCACCGATGAATATTTGAAAAAATTATTGACGACAATACATTTAGAAATAATTTTTGGTTAGTTGTTTTAATCGCATATCAACCTCGGCGGGTCATTTATTGCCAACTAAATTTTATTTATGTATTGCTGGTAATACCTTTTTCTTTCAACAATTTATTGTTGTTTTTATATAAATTTTGTGTCTAGTAATACTTTTTTATTTTCGAGTATCAAGATTCATTGGGATTTGTTTTTAAGGACAGGGTCCCCAAGTTCTACTCTGTTATTTAACCCATTACTGGAGGGAAGGGACGGATTGATACCTTTCCTAAGGGTACCAGTGCTTAAGTGAATGCAGGGTATTTAACTGGAATTCGAAGTCGGCTCATCGATTTCTCTTTTCGAGCCGATATCCACTGTACCACAATGCACATCCGTCACTAAACGCTTACAGCACCTGGTATTCCCAAGCCGTCACGCATCTAAGTACTGACCAGGCTCAACGTTGTTTAACTTCGGTGATCGATCGAGAACCGGTGTATTCAACGTGATATGGTCGTAAGCATTTTAAAATAAAATATATCAGCGATACATTAAGAAAAATTACCAGAAATACATTTTAGAAAAAAATATTACTAGAAATACATTTTTAAAGAAGATATTACTTGCAATATAGTTTTAAAGAAAAATACTGCAATACATTTTTTTAAAAAATATCACCAGCAATGCATTAAAAAAAAGAATATTACCTGCAATAGATTTTTAGAAAGGAAAAAATTAACAGTTGTACGTTTTTGAAAAAAATAATAAATTTCTTTCAATACATTTGACAGTCAAAAAAACCCTCTTTATAAAATTACTTCAATGAAAGCTGATCTACAATCTGATTTCTTACAAATACATATTCTATTCAAACGAACCTATCGTAAATATGCAGTGCGCATAAAATAACTCATTGAGGGTGATACGCCGTAAAACAAAATAAACCAAATTAACCAAACAACCGTCTGCTTGTTTCGCATCGCTTGTAATATCTCAGTTTCGTTTCAGCGTCCATGGACCATAAGTTGACTCTTGAGACCCAGCATTCACTTTTTGGGTCTCATGGATATCTGATAGATAAATTCTATATTCTCGATATATGCTTACACACACACACACACACACACACACACACACACACACACACACACACACACACACACACACACACACACACACACACACACACACACACACACACACACACACACACACACACACACACACACACACACACACACACACACACACACACACACACACACACACACACACACACACACCCACCCACCCACCCACCCACACACCCACCCACACACACACACACACACACACCCACACACACACAAACGCATTTACTGTTTATTCGGGTAGCAATCATTTTATACAAGTTTAATTAAAACATGACATGGAACTGCGATTATGATATTTTATTTCATTTTTCTTGTGTTTTTATAATTTATACAAAAATTCTCCGAATGTTCTGTGTGTTCAAGTGTTTTATTTAGAGAATAAAACATACGTATAACACTAGATACATATTAAAAATTCATGCATTCAGGTAAAAGTAAAAAAAAAAAATCAACCTTGATAATGTCAGAAAGTACAGCTTAAAATATTTGAACATTCGGACAATTTTTTCATCATTTCATGTTCAGAAATGAAAAAAAAATAGAGGCACAAGAAAAATGAAATAAAACACTATATATATAATTTTTTAAACACATACTGTTAAATATAACAGACAATGAATGTCTGTTATGTTTAATCATGAGCCGTTCTAAACATCGTATTTTGGCTTTAATTTCAGGTATTATCTTGTGATGACACAGAACATTGATATGTGACGATAACAATCACCGATAATACAATAATATTCACCCATACACACAGTAAAAAGAATCCTCAGATATTGGAAGCCATCTACATTAAATCAAAACAACCGACACTTAATAAAATCACATTTCAATCTGGTCACATAACATTACATTGCATTTAGACATATCGTTCTGTTAACATTTTGGTCTATCACGCGATGTGACGTCATAGAACCACATTACAAATTTACGAACTGCTCTTCTATTTGGTGACTGTTATTGCTACATAGCAATGTTTTATGTCATCACAAGATAATATCATTTTTGATGGTGGATGTCTTTCTGTTAACGTCCTTGCAACTTCTGTGAAGATGATTCATGTGAGCCGATAGGGTGGAACCTGCATAATAAAAACATCCAGGAGTAAGTCAATTTTTGTATTTATTTTCACATAAAATTAAAGCCAAAATATGATGTTTAGAGCGGGTCATGATTAAACATGATATAAATTCATTGTCTGTTATATTTAACAATATATGTTTAGAAAATTATCTGCTGTCTCAATACAGTATATATATATATATATATATATATATATATATATATATACTGTATTGAGGCAGCAGATGTATATATATATATATATATATATGTTTATATAATTTACTTCCTCACGTAAGATGCATATTATCTATCTATCTATCTATCTATCTATCTATCTATCTATCTATCTATCTATCTATACGTTATTTTAGGGCATCATTAGTTTTAATTTTATGTGCTATACGTCTGATTAAGATGTTCCCTTTTTGCTTAATAAAACAATCAACTTTGGTCTCTCTATAGGTAGGTGCGCATAACTTTAAGAAGAGCTTAAGGGTCTTTAGTTTGCATTGACAATAATTTATATTCATTATAATATTTTAACTCATGAAGCCTTCATTTAAAAAAAATTTCTGCACTTTCAGCTTTGACAGGACGTAGCTATTTATCGTGATTGACGATTTGAAACTACTGACCGCTGGTGAACCAGGATATGCTCTTATTAAGCGCTCTCTCCCGAAAACTGTAACTAAGGTCAGCTCAGCATAGTTTGTTCTGTGGATTTTCAAGACAAACAAATAGTCCTGCAACAGTATAATATAGTTTCTCCCCAGCTATACGGTCGTACTTGGAAACTAGGTGCCAAGTATTAATATATTTAAATGTATTTATTAATCATTAATTAGACCTGCATGCGAGAGTAGGATGGGAAGATTGAATTTCAATTTTAGCTTCCAAATTTCTCGCTTTTATTTCTGCACGAATAACAGGACAAATCCCTTGTGCACACGAACTATTCATATTTCATACGTACAATTTAACGCATCAATCTATCGATAATTTGTTAATGACTTTGCTTGTCCCTTTTGAATTTCTTTATTCTGCACACACATACACGGGCACAATCACACAGGTATACACAAATACACACACATAAGTACACGCACAAATATATATATATATGTGTGTGTGTCTGTGTGTGTGCGTGTCTGTGTGTGTGTGTGTATGTGTTATTGAGAATTTTATTGTGAAAACGACATCTAATAGACCAAATTTAGAAGCATAAAAGATCTAAAAATCTGGAACTTTGAGGTTACGTTACCGTATCTGAACCAATCTTCACTGATTAATATTTCTAGTAAAGTATAATTTAAAGTGTAAACATTGTATCTAGATATTTGTGGTAATTATCATTCATAACTGGTTGTAAAGAAAATGTACTGAGCGGAGACTACCTTGTTTAATCTTTCTCGTTATTGTTTCTCTCTTCATTAGCGTGATAAGAAGGATATATATATATATATATATATATATATATATATATATATAGAGAGAGAGAGAGAGAGAGACAGAGAGAGAAAGGGAGATAAGGAGGTAAACAACTATATATATATGTGTGTGTGTGGGTGTATGTGTGTGTCTTCATACGGATGTATACACATCAATATATAAATATTAATCATGTGTGAATGCTACAGTGCTCAATGTTGAAAACACATCAAAAGTACTTATTAATAAATATCCATATTATCCGATATTTTTCTCATGATTCTCAGTTTCGTGCATCACAGCAATCTTTAGGTGATTAATATATATCATATTCATATGACATATTAATTACCTAAAGATGCATGAGTCGTGAGTAAAACAAAAATAATATATATATATATATATATATATATATATATATATATATAATAAATTTTATTTTAGAACATGTACATGACTTCTCTATATATAATCGCTACGAAGGCGCGTCCGTTTCTGCATCGGAGTACCAATGCTTCGTCAGACGGAACATTGGTACTCCGATGCAGAAACGGACGCGCCTTCGTAGCGATTATATATAGAGAAGTCATGTACATGTTCTAAAATATTATTTATAATAAATATTCACAGCTCTATATAGAAAATTATAAATAATTTTATAATTATAATTAATTACAATTAATTATAATTATAATTAATTATAACTAGAAAGAAGGTGGCTCAAACCAAATAAATAAGACCAGTTAATGAGGTTTCCCGTTTTCCCACTGGAAATACATACGGGGACACATACCTATGCGTGACATGGCATTACAAGTACCCAATATTAGGATACAGTTTTTCAGAGCAGCCTCTGTAAGCGCTATCAAATAGTACCAGATACGTACAATCAGTCCTATAGAGCAGCCGTCAATTTGCCAGGCCAGAACCCTCATAATGACAAGACGCAGCCACTGGGTAGTCTGAAATGGAGACAGTTAAATCATTATGGCCATGGAAGAAGAAAGAACTGGTAAACCATATCCTAAACAGCAAACAAAGTACGTGTAAGCTTGCGAGACGGACGATTGATAGTATATATTTATCGAACAGCCTGCGTACTCGAGGAAACTTAATAAAAAAGTTGTCATCTCAGCTCAGTTTGTTATCTGAATTGTAAACAAAGTAATTTCTAAAGAATTGAAGGGTCTTATTTTTTTATCCAAACGTTATCTTTATCGTATACACATATTCGATTAGGTGCTCTTTTTATTTTAAAAATATTTATTTCATTTACCGACCTGTGACTATATATATATATATATATATATATATATGTATGTATGTATGTATGTATATTGTAATACTGAAATCCGTTTCTTAGATCATAATAATAATAATATATACATAAAAAGTGATAGTGTTTCAATGGTTTCAGTACTGAGTCCGACATTCAGCAATTTCTACATGACGAACCGCGAAAATAATATATTTACGGAGGTAAAAAAAATCATCCATTTACCTAAGATATGTTGGTTGATGATATCCTTATGTTAGTTAAATATACAGGCGGAATAATTCAACTTCAAAAACGTTTCGAAAATAATTATGTCCTTAAATTCACGTACGAACTTAATACTAATAACACATTTCCCTTCCTCGACATATTGACAGACACAAATAGTAACAAATTTACTATTTCACCATACAAAAACCTACCAGTATAAGTTCATGCACCCTTAACTACAAGAGCGAATGTCCATGTTCCCACAAAATCACAATTATAAACATCTACTACATCGTGCAGAAACTAATTCATCCACAAAAGAAATTTTCTACAGTGAACTAAAGAATATAAAACAAACACTTATTAATAATAGTTTCCTAAACTATATAGTTGACGAAGAAATAAGATGCTTTCTTAGAAGTCTCAATACTAAGCAGGTAAAGCACAGTGTTGCCTCAACTAATCTCAAACATATTAATCTCCTATATCGTAATCAAATACATACAAGTTATAAACAAGATGAAAATATACTAAAAAAATAATAAATACTAATATATTTACAACAGATCCTAGCAAAAAATTAATTTCATCATATACTATTCTAAATCTAGTATATTCAACTCATTTATTTGCAACGAATCTTCTCCCCCGGTTAGCGATTTGAAAAAAAATAAACAACATAGTTTACAAATTCAAGTGCCCTTTGGGAGATTGTATATCCAAAGTATTAAACAATATTTATGTTGGTCACAACAGAAACTCGCTCTCACGATGTTTGACACTACATTTAAACGCTAATTCTAAAATCTTTATACATTTTAAACAACAGACCTGGCCACATACACAATTTCGCGAAATCCTCGTCGAAAACACAACCATACTTAAACAAGAAAACAATAAAGAAAAACTAAAAATACTCGAAGGCAAATACATAAAACAGTTGAAACCTAACCTGAACAAAATTAACTAAGAAATCTCCACAAACATTCACAAATGCCTATAATAAATAACAGAAGCAATTGGTTATCCCAATGGCTTTCCATACTTAATACTTCTCGTCTCCACTCTCGCGTGGTGATGTGTGACGTCACAAGCTGTAGTGTGATTTTCGCTTCCAGTACGCACGCACGTGTTTGCTAATCTTCCATACACAAACAAAATAGCCGACTACTACTATCGTACGTCCGTGAACAGCTTAATACACCCAATACAATTGTCATCTTTGATAATAGCTGATGTAAGCCGAAATTTCAGACAAGATTAAATAAAAATCATGTATCAATATTGTGATTTTCTTTCCTCTTTCAACTTAAGCTTATCAGCCGATATGAAAAAGTTACATAAAATAAATTGACAAAGCTTAATGAAACATGCATCAATATATATATCAGGAATGTTTCATTTATTACAATTAAGTTTCTTGCCTTTAAAAATCAGAGGATAAAGTTACATTTTATTTTTAGTTTTATTGAATATTTCCGAAACATTTTGAAGCATGAACAACGGCATGAGATAGATTTGCTATTTTATATGTACTATGCAAATGCAAAATTATAACGTACACTAGTAATAAATTATGAATTCGATCAAGATATTCGAAGTAAAGTTGTACGGCGGCTAGACGATTCATTGCGAATCATATTGCCCCGCAATTTCATAATGTGATTTTGTCAATTGCTTTACTCGAGAACTTGAATTTTGTGACAATTATGAAATAAATATTAGGAATTGTTTATATTTGCTTTTGATCATATAAAAAATTAAAGTGAGATCTGATGTGACAGTGGACATAAACGGTACTAATCGAAGAGAAATATACATCAATATATCGTTCTAGCTATCTATGTCTATCAGGGTGATCCAAAAGTAGGCTTACACTTAGTAGGTATGCACTTTACATATTTGAACATATTTTATTATATTAATAATTATTTGTTACAATCATATTTGTTCAAAACTGTTTAACACTTTAAATTTTTTAGCAGATTTTAATCTCTTAAGTGCTCAAAATGTCCTCCTTCAGCATTACAACATTCCTTGAACATCTCAAGAACACATTTTTTTAAAATCACATCACCCCAAGCAAGGCGATAAGGCCACTGGTGTACAGGGGGCCACGTAAGAGTGAATAGATTGGAAGAGAGAAAACCGGAAAACACATCCTAAACAAGGAACAAGAGATGAGCCTCTACACCTGTTCAATATACGTGGCTGTAGTGTGAACCGGGCGAAATTTCAGTCTATCTACTCCAATTGAAAAAAAAGAAAAAGAAAAAAGAAAAAAGAAAAGTGAAAAGATTGGAAAAGAGAAAGCCGGAAACCACATCCTAGACAGGGAACAAGGGATTATGACACACAGAACGACACAAATCTTAATCTGCATCAATTTAAAAAATAATTCCGAGATATACTCATTTAATTCATTCACTGTGTAAGGATTTACTTAATAAACTTGTTCTTTACCACACCCCCAAAAACATAACCCTTGATGTTAGGTCAGGTGAATGTGGTGGCCATTCAATTCTGCCCATTCTTTCGAACTAAAGATATGGAAAGGTTTGCTTAAAGTAATCTCATATCGCCAAAGCATAAAGAGATGGAGGACCTCTGTCTTACTGAAAAAAGAGTTCGAGGGAGTTAACTTTGCTTCTAAGCTTTGATCTAAAACGTAAAATATATACTGAAAAAAAACTGTAAGTCTACTTTTAGCCTACCCTGTATCTATCGTTATTTTGCCACCGTTTCTGTATGCAATGCTCCGTAACCCTCACTGACTAAAAACATTTTTCCACTGTCATGATTGTGAAAGTATTAGTGTTAGCGACACTAATTGGTTCTCTGAAAAGAAATGATAAGAAAGAAAGAAAAAAGAAAGAAAGAAAGAAAGAAAAAGAAGCGTGAAGAGGAAGGTGAAATTGGGGAAATTCCAACGTTTTGTTATAGTTTTAACTACAATTGAAATGTTTAAAATATTAAAGAATATTCCATTAAGTCAATATATTAAGCTTAATTCTTCTTCTGTATGAAGTATATTCCGAATTAACAAGTATTAATGTATTGTTTTTACTTTGTGTATTTTTGTATTCATCAGTTGGATACTTAAATGAGGTGAATGTTTTTTAGTTTAATAAATGGACGGAAAGAAAGTGGATGCGTGTGAACATTTTGCATCCGCAGACATCTTAGATTGGCGCCTGTGTGGATAAAATTTAAGGAATGTATGAAGAAAGATCTAAACCATTTCTTTTTCTACATTTGTATTTCGAGTAAATGAGCATTCTGGGACATCTTTTAACACATTTTCAATCTATTTTATAAAATAGTTACGATGAAAAGACATACAAAAGCATCACGATCACCATTAACATACGGAGAAAATATTAAAAGAAAGAGAAAGATTCCGTTTTAACAGGAGAGTGCGAATTCTCACATGAAATGAAGTAGAGGAAGTATTATGCATAGCGAATAAGAGAATCTGATTGTAATAAAAGAGGAAATATGAATAACAATAACTAAGAAACAGAAGATATAAACTGATTCCTAAAATATGATATAAATATGAATAAACGATTTTAATAATGGCTTTATGAATTTAACATGCGTTCATTGTTTATTTAAACTGATCGTTCCTCCAATCGAAACTAATATTTGCAAAATAATTCCTACTTCAGATGACGCATCGTTTATCAAGCTCTAAACACTTTTAATTATTGATGAAGCGTCGATGATTTCAGCGAAAGCCCTCAGCGCTGCTGATCCATGCCTGACAAAAGACTTCGATGGTAATGGTAATTCTAGTTATCTCATTATATAGAAACATTCAATATTCATAGGCCAAAAATCTAGTTCAGCTGTCGGTTGAAATTTATAAAAAACATTTTCTAAACACAATTTTCAATAAAGTAAGTTTCTCAAGTCTACTAGCTGTTGTCGCTCTTTCCAATATTGATGAGGATTTCCTTCTTTTTTAAAGTAGTGGTAAATGTCAGTATCATCATTGTGCCATTGTCTTCTGTTCAATTTACATGTGATATTCATTTTAGTTGTTGCTGCTGTTGAAAGTTCTCCAGTAATGTGATTTTTGCGATCTTGCACAGTTACTTGTCTGTGGTACTAGTGCTCATTTCGCCAAGCTCATCAGCCTTCATTCGCTCAAAGTCATTTCTAACCGTTTATGTGAGAAAGCAGTTGTATACAAAAGCCACAACAGATATTTTTGAACAGGTTTGGCAACGTGAATGATATCCATGTTAAATTCTCGACCAGACAAAGCTATTTAAGAATATATGACTCTGCATTTAGATGAAAGGAGATTTTCATCCAGTTGATTTTACAGTAGTACCAAGGGGACATAAATTTGCCATGACTGAATATTGCATTTAAAAATCTACACAGGATTCAAACGGCTTGAGCTTGAACGTGAATGACTATTGATAGAAAGCTAAAATTTGGATTCTGAGGTCACTAAGATCCAGATCCTATATATTTAAATATTCCACAGTGAACGTGGTGTTATCCTATGCAACACTGGAAATTAATGCATTACAAATAATTTTAACTGCATTAATTCTTAATGAAGAAGTTTCAGCAAATTTGCTAAGGGAGAATTTCATTTCGTAGCACTGATGTAAGTAAAGAAGTAAGTGAAGAAGACACAGGTAAAGTTAACTATTTCTTTTTCACTTCCCTCCTTAAATCAGGCATGCATTTTTTAACTCTTTAACATCACAGGGAATGATAACACGGAAATTATATTTAAAACGTGGTGCATTAGTTCGGCGTTTATGAAATATGTCCCTTCAGCAATGATTATGCAGTAGTGAAATAATTCAGATTACCAATCCTTCAGATAGCTGTAGAAATGAAGAGATGATTAATAATCTAGAACCTAGATCAAAGGTTTTAAATTCATGGCATTATTATCATTTTCAGTAACATGACAAAAACGTGCACATTTGAGTAAGTTGGAGTATTTTTTCAGAAACAATAGTTTTCTCATGAACAGTCCTTTCTGTAAAGATTAAAAAAACAGAAAATAATTTTGAAAGTGTAAAACGTGACAATTGCATAACCAAGGACGTAGTTTTAAAAGGTATTCTTTTGTAAGATCAGAAAATGTTATACCGATATTATCTGCAATAATCAAAATGAAAACAATATTTAAAATATATTAAAGTATATCCAAAGGTTATAATTCCACAGCTGAAACTCTCTCATATTGATATCACTCTACTACCACTCATTTTAGAGAGAGATCAAATTTCTTCTAAGATTATTATTTGAAGTAATAAGTAAAAAAAGCACGTAACTGAGAAAGTTAGAATGATTTTATATAGGAAATCAAAGAATTGACGACAGAATAGTAAAATAATATATATTTTTAATGTTATTTTGTGTAAGGTCAGAATTTGTTACTGAATTATGAGGGCTCCTAAAAGGTTCTTAACCTAATCAAGAAGTTCATTTATATATTTACTGTTTGATAGTTTGTCCAGATTCTGGAAAAAATCAAGAAACTTAAGCGCAATACTAGATTGGCGGTCAGGTCTCATCGTTTTACAGATAAGATTGTAAGATGTCACAATAAGTGTTACCATTTTGCTCTCTCGCACTTCCAACTTTCATCAGCTTTCTTGGACTGGGCTATTTATGAATGCTCTCCGGGTGATGTTCCTGGGATTGGATTTCATTACCTGATTGGAATATTTAAAAAAAATACATCGAATACTCGAATGGAGCAAGTAAGGGGAATACTTAAACGTTCTTTTTGTGAAGATGGCTTTTTAAAGGAAAATATTCATTTCAGCTAAATAATTTAAATCCAAACATATGAGCAGATTTACTATTAAAAAACTGTACTAGTTACACCGTATTTTGTATTTATATGCAGTTATGTTAATTAATAAAAGCGTGAGGAATTGGATAAATATGTTCTTAGTCATACTAGTATTGAGCTCCTGAATTAAGATTGTTTAAATTAATCTTCGACCTATGAATGTCTCATCATATTATAATTGGTGTGGCGAGATGTAACCGTAAGTTCAACGCTAACAGTTTCTTCTCTCGCATTAACGCTTGTGGAACTCTCTTCAGTTTTCTTGCATGACATTCAATTTTCATATTCAGTAAATAAAATGCAATTTTAATCGCCGTATATATAATTCCTGTTCTTTTATTGACCTCACTCCACAGTGAAATTTATTCTCATATTTTTGGCACGCAGTAATCTCATGTGACAATGGTTTTCCCCTCTTGTTTGGGGTGAAAATTAAGTGACATAATTTCACCGTCGATTCTGACATTCAATGTAGTTTTTTTTAAATCTCCAGATGTTTTATTTGTATGAAAGAACATTCCTGTTATTTCGTACGTTTTATTTATATTAAATAACATTCTTGAAGAAAGCACGTACACAATTTTCTTTGTAAGATAATAAAAAATTTAGGTTGAAACCAAATTTGTTTCGATTTTTTTACGTAACATTAGAAAGCATGGTATCGCTCCCTATGTGACATCTGGGGAAATGGTAGATTTTAAAAGCACTAGCTACTCAGCGCTATTTATGCAACGTCCTCCAGCAATGGATTGAGCACTCTTGGCTACTTCCGTTTGTTACCTTGTGTATATAACACGCTAAAATATGCCTTCCTCCGCCGTGCGCCGATAGCTTAGAGGTAAAAGTTCCAGCTTATATTGGTTAAGTTTCAATCCTGGCTGAGAAGAAGCCGCACAGATGAGCTGTGATCGACTGAAACAGGACTGTATACTGACTATATATATTGGCTTGTCAAAAAATTGCGGTCTATTTATTAGATAATCTTTATAGATGATAAACAAACATTTTGGCCGACCCGATATATGGCACTAACGGTTTTGTTTCAAGTTATATCATAATTAAAATATATTGAATCATATACAAGAAGCGTTAGGATAATAATACATACTATTTTATCCTTAATGCACCGTTGATCAGTATATATAAATAATCGATTAAAAACACAACACGCATTACATGAAAACTGTCTACAAGCATGAAACAGACTGTCGCCATCTAGTATACATTTATATTTACATAGGCTGTATCTCTGATATTGAGCACATTTATCCATAATACAGCCTACCTTAAAACTATATTTTTATCTTATATATATATATATATATATATATATATATATATATATATATATATATTGAAAATAACATTCTCAGGCCTTTCTTATGTAATTGCAAATGGGGTTATGAACTATTAAATTTGGCGAAACAGATTTATACAATATTATTTATAAGTCAGTAAATCTATGTACAAATATCTCATTTATTTCTTTAAATTCTTTAAAAAATGATACGAAGTTTTGTTCGTAGCCAAGACAAGAATTATTGCAAAATCGAGTTAGAAATTCAAGTCTGTAGCAAAAAATCTAGATTTAAAAACAGGAAAAAAGGAAATTAATACTTGCAGCCGAAATCAACTGACGGTTGCAATAAACGTATGAAAGAGGTCGATCAGTGTCTAACAGACACAGAGGTTTTAGGGACTGGCCAGGACGAGAAGTAAATTCCGACAGCAGTCATCAAATTATTTGTAGCGGAAGAGATGTTGGGAAAAGATGTCCTTTTCACTATAGCCTGATTCAATCGATGTGGCAGTCGATCAGAGACAAGGAGCCTGGTGGTAGTTTTCAAAGAATTTGTGTCGTAGACACCGCTCCTAGTGTTCGACTTTGGGTTGAGCACACTTCAGGAACGATCTCCGGAGGATGTTCCGGGGGATTGGCTTCCATTATCTGATTGGAATATTTTTAAAAATGACGAAAGAAGGAAGGTGAATACATAAAAATGGATGCTTAAATAAAAATATATTTTTCAGTTGAATATTTTTCATTTCTATAATATTTTAAAAATGTCAAGAAAGTTTGGTACGATTACTAAACACGTGAACAAATTAACTATTATAGAAATTTTCCTAGTTACAGAATATTTTCTATTTGTACGAATTAACTAAATTTTCATTTTCAGTTTTTTACATATTTTCTCAAATCTAGTAACTTTTTTATCTTATTTTCTTTATTTGCTTGCATGTAGTGAAATGATTGCAAAAAGAATTAATATTCAATATTCAACACTAAATAAAAGTAAAGTTAAAAAGAGATGATATAGACCATTAAATATTTGCTCTATATAATAAATAGATAAATGTGATTTATGGTACACTTTCGGGCATATTGAAACGAACACACACACACACACACACACACACACACACACACACACACACACACATTATAAATTATATTTTATAACATGGACAAATTCTTATCTACTACAAAGTTTATCTACTACAAATTTTGTTTTGACATTGAAAGGACAATGTCTCATCAGGTAGTGTGAAGGGAGATTGGCAAATTTTGTGTGGGAGGTAATTGGGTAGAGAAAAAGACAAATCAGAATTAAAAATTTTAGATTCGAATTTGAACCAAAAAGAGGAAAATGGGGAGAAGGAAAGAGAGGTGGTTAATAGAAATGTTGAAGATTTTAGAGACAGGTTTAGCAGTAGAAGATAAATTATGGTCCTTTACAACCTTTTATGACCAGGCCTTTGACTTTAACAAAAAGAAATAAGTAAGAAAATGTATATGGGGTGGAATGAGTAGAAGAGGATGTGCTAAGAAGAGAAAAGAATTGGTACTGGATAAACATAGCTGTATTAGTGAAGTATAAGGCTACAAATAGTTTTGGGCATTTCTTGGAAGGATGGAGAAATCCTATACATAGGCTTAGAAGTTGTTAAGGGGGTTCTTTTTATAGTTAAAATTAATTTAAAATTTAAGGAAATACTTTTATCGAAAACCTTCATTCGATCCCAATTTGTAGTATGAAATAAAGGTAAAATTAGAGTTAAACATATATATATAAGGGGAGAGATCTTACAGTTAAAAGGGAATATCGTTGTACTAATATTTATTCTATAAAGTTTTATCGTTTCTAGAGATCCGAACTTTAGATTTTGTAATTTTAGCATGATTGTAATGTTAGTTCTTTAGTGTGTTTGCAAATGACTGTGGTTTCATGCCTCTGGTTTGGTAATATGACGCGCCTCATGTATTTATGATTTCCATTTTTTCCTGTAGACAAAGAAAACATGGTTCCTTTACCGATTTAGATGTTCTAGCTTGTTTGAGGATTTCGCATTTAACTTTAGGCATTTTATGTTCGTTTTATAACTTCCAAAAATATTTAGAAAGTGATATCATATAGTGTTTGTTTTTGTTATTGAAGGATGAGAGTTGATTGTAAAAGCGCTTTTTTGAAAACGTTCATAGTTTTTCGATATAAATTTCAGCATCCTTAGGAGCCTCCACGGATGAAATTGAACACATAACAGGGATTTTATTAAGCATTTATTAGGTATGAGGCATTGGTTTGGGTTTCTACGATTACAAAAGTTATTATTATGGAACAAATTAACATGGGTGTTAGAGTTACTTTTTTTGTATGATTATAATATTTCATTGTTATGTAATTTAATTATTTTTTCTAAATTGTTCGAGTTTTATTGTATTCTAATTGAAAATTTCGCTGAAAGGGTTATTTCTTGGGAAATTTTATTTATTAGCTTAAGAGATTTACGTCCTAGTTTAAAATTAACTGATTAAATGGAGAGGTATAAGATGTGATTTTTCTGTTTCTATTTTTTCGTTATGAGCTTCTAATATATATATATATATATATATATATATATATATATATATATATACAGATCTTTGTCTCGTTGTCTTTACTTTTGCATCGGATACGATTATACATCCTTCAAACACACACACACACACACACACACACACACACACACACACACATATATATATATATATATATATATATATATATAATAAAGACATAATGATGTTTAATCTGTAGCGGGTGGACACAATAACAAATTATAATCCAAACATCATTGATGAAAAAGTAATATGTTAGTATTAAAAAAAATGACGCAAAATTCTTTAAATATATGCATTATTTCTGTCTGTATATTCGTCTGTTTCTCATTCTATCACTCTGTCTGTCTCTCTCTTTATCGGTTTATCTATCTATGTAAATATATATATATATATATATATATATATATATATATATATAATCATTTTAAACACTATTTTAGCGTATACTCAGGGGAGCACACATTTTTGTAATAATAAATATTC
This sequence comes from Ascarosepion bandense, assembly GCA_037127315.1. Classification (NCBI taxonomy): domain Eukaryota; kingdom Metazoa; phylum Mollusca; class Cephalopoda; order Sepiida; family Sepiidae; genus Ascarosepion; species Ascarosepion bandense. The sequence goes on from JBBBDQ010001349.1 coordinate 1,230,490, forward strand.
TCAAACTTTTAGACTGGCAGACGAAAAAAAAAACTTTTTTAATAAACGAATACTGTCTGAACTTAGGTTTGTGTGTCCAGTACAAACAACGTCTAGTGTGATAAAAATATGTCGTAATAAAAATTCAGTAATGAATTTGAACACTCTTAGCTAGTGGCGTGTGTTATCATTGTATATAACACGCTAAAGACCGCCGTCCTCTACCGAGCGTTCCTAGATCAGAGGTAGAATCGCTGACTAATGTCAATTCGGCCGGGTTTCATTCCTGGCTAGAAACAATCGGATGTCTAACTGTACCGATATGCTGTGATACAGCCAAAGAGATCTGTCTGCGATGATTATATATATATATATATATATATATATATATATATATAAGGAGAAAGAGATGGATAAAATCTAAATTACGTAAAAATGAAAATAACAGTGGTATCTCATTTTAACATATATTTAGCACAGTTGCATAGAAATATTTTGAAATGCTTAAGAGTAAATTTATTGGCTTCAACGACGGCCTCCAGCCAACTTAGCAATCTCCTGCATATCTGCACGACGGTCTCCTTGTTTAAATTGCTGAATGCTGCCAAAATCTTTGTTCTCAGTTTATCTCCAGAGTTACAAGGAGTTTTGTTGTTCTCTTGCTCAACTGCATTCTACACATATTAATCAACGGGACTGCAGTCTGCCGAGACAGATGGCCAGATGTAAGTGATGATGGAGATACAGTTATTGTCTGCTGGCCACAACTGAGTTTTCTTGCTTGTGTGATATGATACAAATATATATGTTGCCAGGCATAGGGTCTTCCAGCAACGGCACACTTGACCCAGAACATCACCATCTCCACAAGGCACCAACAAATTCGGGAGAATTTTCCAAGCTGTTTAGATTCGTAATCACCATTAGACTTATCAAACTCCTTCCAAATCCTCTACACTGTCATGGGATTGACACCCAAACACACTGATATATTCGTATTGGAGCTTCCGGAGTGAATGGTAAGCAGTGCAGCCTGTCGTTTCAAAATTTCCAGCGGGAAAATTAAGCTATTGTGTTCTTTTCTCACACACGTTGCCCAACTGGCCCTGCTGTAATGAATAATCGACAAAATAAAAACAAACAAAGCACATGTGTGTAATTAGAAATATCATATTCTACCATTTTTCCCATCACAGGCTATATATACGTAAAGATGCAGCTGATATGTATAAACGTCATTATATATCCAACAAAATGTAATAATACAAGATTTTCTTTGTAAATTTGTTTTTTACATGGTTTTTGTTTGCAACTCATTTAACACGGCTGTTTGTTGAAGTTGGAAGTTATTTTTCTGCTAGACAGTTAGATATTACAATTTAAACTTGAACCGTGGAAGAAATAAACAAATGCAAAAAAAAAAACGTGAAAATATAATCTGCTTGAAGGAGTGTTAAAATCATTTTGCGAAAATAAGAATGAATCTCTATTCTCTCTCCCTCTCTCTCTCTCTCTGTCTCTCTCTCTGTCTCTCTGAGTCAAATTCAGAAGACAATAGAAACAACGACAAATACGATCAGCAATGATTTTCGCAGTGCATATAAAAATTGAAACAGAAGTCTTATTCTTAACTGAAAACAATGACAGTTGATTCGGAATGCATACACACATATAGAGATGAACAGACAAATGAGATAGAAAGACAAACTAACAGATAGATAACTAGATATGAACAGACTTAGATAGTTAAATAGATACATACGAGCAGACGGATATATATATATGTGTGTGTGTGTGTGTGTGTGTGTGTCTGTGTGTGTGTGTGTGTGTGTGTGTAGGTGCGTGTATATGTGTGCGCACGTGTGTGTGTGTGCGCGCACGTGTGTGCGTGTGTGTGTGTGTATGAAGGGCGAATATATATAAAAGCTCTTTATGTATAAAACGAATGAGGTGTGGCTGAATGAAAAAACGGGAAATATTTAATTAATTTAATTTTAATTAAAAATGAAAGTATTTTATTAACGCTAAAATGCATAGGGACTCATTTGTGAGTTTTCTACGCTAAATTCAAATTCTATGTCACAATTTCTATCAAAATTACGACTATTAAATATGGTTGAGTTAAAATCAAGTTATTAAAAATATACATTTACTCAAAAGGAGGCGATTTAATGTCGAATGACATCGATTAAAAACATTTGGTGCCAGAAATTTAAGATGCAAAATTTAACATTTAACATCTATTCATTTTTAGCGTTTTTCTCGATGTCTAAAAAGCGCCGCGTCGTGATTTTCTAATCTTGAATCAGATATGCCACAAGGCAGAAATTGTTTTAATAAGACAAGCTTGCTATCCATTACAGCAGGATTTGCTTCCAAAATAAATGACGTATGTTTGTATTTCTTTCGTACCAGTAAAACAAATATTCTATCTGAAGAAATTAGTTTGAAAATCGAAATGCACCACATAGAACATTTTCATTTTGTTCTTCACACTCACACAAGCAAGTACACAGACAGAAGCAAGGAAACATACACACATGTTCACACAATTACACACGCACTTACACACAGACACTTAAACGCACACGCACACAAACTTATTCTTATCACCGCGTGTTAAATAAAAGAAAAAACAGAACATTTTTGCCATATCTGGACTGACAAATTAATTATAAAACCAAACATAATTGAAATAGGAAAATAATCTGGTACAGACCACCATTTAACCAAATAGTTCGTACCAAGTTAGACAATAACTTCCTTAATCCAATTTAAAAACACTTCCCAAATAATAATCCTCCTAACAAAATTTTTAATAAAAATACACTGAAACTTACTTATAGCCGCGCTGACAATCTTGCTATGATAATAAAAAAAAACATAATTATAAAATCCTAAAACAGGATTATGGAATTACCATAATAATGATAATAATACAATTTTTACACCTGTCATAACCCTAACGTCTATCCTTTGCAGAAGAAATGCGTTACAGATTCAAAAGTATACCAAGCTAGCATTTCAACTACTAAAAATCCTAATCTTGCTAAACATTATTTCAGGGATACTAAGAATAATCTTAAATCGTGAATTTACTAACAAAACCTATCTTTCAATAATAAATTATATAGTAATTCTACTTATCATTCTAAATCCAGCAACTAAAAGAGGCAAATTAAACTTCCATATTTAAATGGAAAATATTCTCTAATCTTTACGAAATATGACTCCAAAGCCACCTATGGTAAAGGGTTACCGAATGATTTGCTATATATATATATATATATATATAATTATATGGTTACATTACCATATAATTATATTATATCATATTAAGCTCTATAATACTCATTATATTGAGCACTGTTTATAATAAAATAAATGCCAGAGCACTCAAAATAAAACAAACCTTGAGTCCTCCTCACTTGGAATAATATATATATACATATATATATATATATATATATATATTTATATATTATTATTATTATTATTATTATTATTATGGTAACAGCATACGGCACCTCAAATGCTATTTCCAAACAATGAAACACATTTTTAAAAACCACATGTCTCCATTGTATAACACATTAACACATCTGACAAAACAGATAATTACTATAAAACTACACCACATTGCTACATCTCTCTATTTAATAAAAACCTAACTAAAAATTATAATACGTCAATAATCGCATTAATAATTTAGTAGATAACCTTAAACTTACAAGTGAAATTATAACTGACAATTTAAAAATAAGCGACAGAATCAATAATCCCATCTCTATCATATTAGGCATTACTATAAAATATCACAACTTGACTTTGAAACAAATTGAACGACTAGAATTATTAATCCGACTAAACCAAAAATTGGGAAACTTAGTAAACAAACACTTGACTGAGTCAACTTTCAAATCAAACAAAATATAAAATTAACCTAATGGAGTAACACTACTGATGGCATTAATTGGTTCAATCATATTAACCACAAATCTAAATGTTCGTTTATTCAATTGGACATAGTAGATTATTACCCACTCTTTATCAAATAAATTGTTTATCTTAAATTTGGAATTTACTATGGAATATTCTGATCTCCCAAGTGAGTAAAAAATTATCATATTAAACTCCAAACAGTCAGTCTTCATCCATAACAATGAACAGGGGAACAAAGTCTAATTTCCATGACCTATTTGACATTTACATAGAAGCACTGGATTCAGCAGAAACATTGGATCATTTAAGACTATTCATTTTGTGCAATCAAACTACACATCGTGATGATGATACAGCTGACATTGGGTTATACAGAGACGATCGTCTCATGATTGTTCATTATTAAACAAACTCTAAATAGATAAAACTAATAAATTCCGATGTGCCATAATGAAAAACTTTAAACTTAAAGTAACAGAGCAAAACAACATAAAAACGTTGACTCCCTAGATGTTACTCTAGATTTAGTTAATAATGCATACTTACCCTACGCAAATTATAATGCTAACCCTATTTACATACATCCTTAATTTTAGCACTTACTGTCTATTTTTAATCACATACTACATTCTGTTGAAAATTTTAAGAAGAATATACTGAAACTTAGTTATAGCTGCAATGATAATTTTATATGCTAAGAAAAACACAACAAAAATCCTTATACAATATAAAAAAATTAAAAATCAAAACAATTCATTATAAATATTGGTAATAACACTAACTCTTGAAATTGTTATCGGCAAAAATAGATGCCCTACAAATTCCATAGTATACTAAGCTGCCATTTCAACTACACAAAAACCCAAATACTATCAAACATTATATCGGAAGTACTAAGAACACCGTACAGAATCGTTTTTATCAGCATAAATTACCCTTTAATGATTAGATCTGTAGTAACACAGCTTCTTTCTCTAAATATTATTCGCAATTAAAAGATGTAAGTATAATTCCTATATTAAAATAAAAGATATGAACAAAAGCTAGAACCTGTAAATCGTTTCATGAAATATGTTTTTTCGCTTACAAAAATATCCATATAATTAATTTCCCAAAAACTACATTTTGAAACCAACACAATGAGTGTAGTACTTACTGCCGCGAAATGATTATTTGCACGCTTAAATATATCTAAACTTATCGGTATATGTTTACTATTTGCTATAATCTATAAACCTATCCATTTAATTAACTATATATATTTTGAAACTAAATTTTCTTAACTGTTACTGTGTTGTGTATATTTGTTTTCACTACTAGTCATACATAATCTAGTATATACGTTCTTGAAATCTAACTTGAAATTGTCATATCTATGTACTTAATAATAGTTTGTTTTATAGTTACAAAACTTTTAAGACGAACTGATTTTTTCAAATAATCTTTTCTGGAAATGATACATAATCTACTATCTTATTCCATTCCTTTTTTTAATTTTTGACAGGTCAATTGAGTTGCAGTATGCCATAAAAATAATAATAACACTAATAATAATGATAATAATAATAATAAACGCGATTGGAATGACAACGAGAATGACGTGTTTTTCTGAGGATCCTGAAAACGTAACGATTTTGTTCTACTGAAATATTCTTTTACTATTTTAAAGGTAAACATGAATTTTTCTTCGTATATTGTTTAATTTATCTGTTTCTTCTTTAAATAATCCTAATAGATTCATAAACTTGTTTTCTTATTATTCATATTTCCCTTAGTTGTCGATATTTCGAAATATTTTTAAATTATGATAATCTTTCTTAAAAACAACAAATAAACAAGACAATAGAAAAAGTACGATGAAAAACACCAAAAACAGTTTGATACAGTTTCTACTTTATTCTTTCTTAGAAAGAATACGTATTTATTTATTTTTATTTATTCATTCATTTTATTTATTTATTTATTTATTTATTTTTCAATAACCGTATTTTCGACGACTTTAATGAAAGAATAATGGGCGTACAAATTATTATTTTTAGATTTCACGGCATTAATAAACTCAAGCCTATGTCAGCCTTTTTTTTTCAATTAAATTTTTATTTTTTTTATTTTATCTTAACAATTATTTTTGTTGTAAGGACTAGTGATGATAGCAACATTTCTTTTCTTTCAACAAAATATTCTCTAAGTGTAGTGATGTTTTTCCGTTAAGCGGCTGTTACGTACAAGTTTGTTTTTTTTAACCAGCGTCTTTCTCTTTGAATGTTTTTTCTATGTAAAATTCTGTTTTACTATTTTAACATAAACATAAATTTTTCTTCATATATTATTTAATTTACCTGTTTCTTCTTTAAATGATCCTCATAAATAGAATCATCAGTTTTCGTATTATTTATATTTCCATTAGTTGTCGAAATTTCGAAATGACTTTTTTATAAACTATTATAATTTTCTTAAAAACAACAAACAAAACAAAACAACAGGAAAAAATACGATGAAAAACAATTTGATTATAATTTCTATGATATTCTTTTTTTAGAAAGAATACGTATTTATTTATATATTTATTTTTATTTATTTATTCATTTTATGTACCTATTTAATTTATTTTATTTTGATAAACTTATTTTCGACGACTCTAATTAAATAATAACTGAATATACATTAGACAAACAAATTATTATTTTATTTTAACTTTCACAGCAATAATAAATTTAAACGTATGTCACATTTTCTTTTCCATTAATTTCTTTACTTAACAATTACTTTTGTTACAAGGACTAGTGATAGTAGCAACAATCTTTTTTAACAAAATACTCTAGTGTAGTGATGTTTTGTTTCGTTGAGCGGCTGCTACGCCCAAGTTTTTTTTTAACCAGCGTCTTTCTCTTTGAATCCCAATTGCGTCTCTGTCAGCTGTTGCTTGGCAACCCATTTAGGAGAATGAAAACTCCGAACAACATCCCGCAACTCAAGGTGTTAAACGTGGCGAAGAGTAAATGGTTACTGCGTTATAAGGTCACAAACGAGCCCCTACAGGTTTCGGGACCCTGTTTACTCAACATGCCGGGCAACTTTGGGTGGACTTTTGGACCCGTGCGCCACTAGTGGGAAAAATATGAGAAATACAAATAGAAATAAAAAGTCTAGTATGGCTCTACCAGTGGACAAACAGGGAGCCCGTCCTTCAGGGGGGAACCTACCTGAGGTAAAAAAATCTGCAATAAAAACAAACTCCTACACAAAGAATGAATCTTCAGGTCCCCACAACTAGGATAATCCTAATGATGGCCCGTATATATAAAGAAAGAAAAAATAAAATGGTCTTGTGAGTAGTACAAAGTCGTCATGACTACATTTCATGAAGCGTTACTCAAACCTCAAAAAAACATCACTCGCCAAACATATGACATTTGGCGAGAAAAGGCTGGACAAACAAATACAGTGTTCATTGACGAAAATACATTAGGCAATGTACGAAGATACATCATGCGAAATAACCGATTGACAGAGGCTGAAATTAATAAGATAAAAAGAATTGCAACCAGAATAGAAGAAACAACAAAATATGAAAGGGAACCGGAATCAGAAATAAAAAGTAGTAGCATCAAACAAGCCACAGCTCATAATGTAGAAACCGGGATACATACAAATCACTGTGAAGATAATGCTGTAAGTTTAAAAGTGCTGGAAAGGTGTGATCTGAGTCAGTTATAGAGATGACAATAAAACGAGTTCAAAACACATTGAATAAAGTTATTTTACGGAAAACAAGAACAATATACAAAAGCCAATGAAGAAATCAAGAACCATATAAGTCAAATACAAAATATTGCAATAGAGGAATGAGAACAGCTCCCAAAATTACAACCAACAAAGCATCAACTCGAAACTATTAAGCTCTACAATGCAGCACTCAAAGAATAAGACGCCATGAGAAAAGACCAAGATTCTACAGACAAAACAAGATTTTTCAAAATTTTACAGGGAAATCGGTAAAAAAAGAATTGAAGTGACTGTCCCCCACCAAAATGGAAGAAGTTATACAGTTCTGGGAAAAAATATGAACTTGCCATAAAGAACATAACAAAGAAGTAGATTGGATTGCACAAGAGATAGAACGAATCAAAAGTAAACCAGAACAGACATGGGCTGGAATCACAGAAGAGGATATTAAATGTGCACTGAAAAAAGCACACAATTGGAAATTTCCTGGAATAGATAAATACCCAACTTTTGGCTATATTATTTAAATACAGCACATAAAAACTAGCCAAAGAAATTCAAGAAATGGTTAACGATCCCACTAAAATTCCTGCATGAATGACCAAAAGAATTAGATTTCTTTTACCCAAGAATAATGACAAAAATAACCTAAAAAACTACAGACTAATTACATGCCTTACGAAAACAAACAACGTGCCAATAAATCCAATGTTGATAAAATTAATACTCATCGATAGTTACGTGCATCTGGATTAAAGTCTGATTCTGAAGGCTTTATCCTTTCAGTGCAAGACCAAAGCGTTTTCACTAGTAACCTTCAGGCAAATATTGTACATAATAAGGTGGATCCACACTGTAGGTTCTGTGATAAATACTAAGAAACAATAGACCATCTAATCTCAAGTTGTTCTGTACTTGCCCCAAACTAATATAAAAATCGTCATGATAGAGTGGGGTAATATTTACATTGGACAATGTGCAAAAACTATGGTAAATTTGTAAACAAACACTGGTATGAACATCACCCAGCACCGGTTACAGAAATAGAAGATGTCACCATTCTATAGGATTACACCATCTACGTAGACATAAAAATGAGAAGCAAATAGGCCGGACATTATTGTTAAAAAACAGAAAGAAAAAAACTTGCCTATTAATTGATATGGCTTCTCCAGCGGATTGTAACATAGCAACCAAGGAATTCGAAAACTGTCAAAACATAAAGAGCTGGAAATTGAAGTAGAAAAAAATGTAGAAATTGAAAACAATAATCGTGCCAGTGAGAGTAGGTGCACTTGGAATGATAAAAATGGAACAAAACAACACATTGAAAGAATCTCTGGAATCCCCATCTTAAGACATATATAAAAAATTGTCTTGTCAAATACAGTTCACACATTAAGAAAAACTTTGTCTATGTAACGCTAGGGATGATAGGGAAGATAGAAAAACATGAAATGGAGCCATACATCACGACCTGCCTTAGGTCTTCCCGTAGACTTGGTATGTAGTCCGACCATTGCAGAAATCAAAATATGATGGAAAATGGCAACATAATAATATTATTAGTAATTATAGAAACTATATATTTATACTCTAATTATGTATTAAGCACTTACTAAATGTAAATATCAAATTTTGGGATATAGATTTGGGCCATTTATATTATTATTTTGTGTCTGTATATATATATATATATATATATATATATATATATATCTTCGTTCCATATACATATCATTATCAATATATATATATATATATATATATATATATATATATATATATATATACATACATACACATATAAACATATAAATATATTAAACATTAAAATATATATATATATATATATATATACACGTAAAATATATATATATATTTATGATCGAATATTATATATATATGCTCGTAATATATATATATACATATATATATGCTCGTAATATATATATATATATATATGCTCGTTAATATATATATATATATATATATATATATATAATCATAAAATATGCTTTAATATATATATAAGTCTGAACTAGTGTACGTATGCGAATGATATTATTCAAACGAGACATATAAAATTTATTTCCGTTGTGAGCTTTTGATCTTTACATTTTTTATAAAGTTTGTTACTGATTTATTTTCTTTCAGTTACTTCGTTTGACGGCGTGACTCACGGCAAAAATCTATAAATATATTCTCCAAAAAATGTAAACGAAGGCATAATTCTATTAAAAATTTACATAACAAACCGGATGTAAACATCTGACGCACCAATCTTTTAGTGCACCTATTATAAATTATTTTATATACCTCCCTCTGATATGATCAACACTTATTTTGGATTAATTCTTGTGTGATATTTTTAGAATGAGCAAGCAGTGTGATTTTAATGGAAGTTGCTGCTAAGATGTGGAAATTCTGAGGATAATGAAAATAGATATATTAAACCATTTGTGTTGGAAAGATCAAATTTTAAGTATTCAAAGAAGTACCTACGCGGGGTCATATTCCACAGAGCTGCAATTATTAAAAAAAAACTAAAGATGTCTGAGTGGAATTCCATCCATGAACTTGGAAGAAATGAGAGTTGTTCAAATCCTTGTAAGTAAGATATTGTGTCTTCTCTGTAAATCGCTAAACTAGTGGACACAATGATTAGAGCTTATCTGAAAATCTGCCATAGAATCGACGTTAGAATATCGAGAGACATGTACTCATTTTTCGTTGTGGACTTAATAAGCATTCGATGAAAAACAAAGGCTTATTTTATTTTTTACTAATAGAAGTGTTCAGGAATTGTATTATAGAAATAGTACATGTATATACTTATTCTGAATTTAAACTATTTTAATGAAAATAAACTCCTATTCAACACTTTAAAGTGTTTTACAATCAAAATATCCGGTAAATTAAAAAGAACAATCATTGATTGCATTACCTCGTTTTATGCTTGTTTTAGAGTTGTTTTTTGATTTTTAGTTTTTTAATATGGGGTAGATTATTTGTAGAAATTCCAATTCTAAGTTGTAACAACGGAAGTGAAGTTAGGAAAGTGGTTAAAGCGTGAAAACTTAGTCTTCTCCTATAAGTGTTCGGAAACGATTTGCAACTCGATTGTAAAAGAAAAGTGATGATTTTGTAGCTCTAGACAAGATATTGCAGCAATATTCCAATTTCGTCCTAAACAGACTACTTATACGAAAGAGGATTTCTTCAGCAACTTAATTGTTTACTTCAGTCTTTATGGCATGTCAGTGACAAGACTTTGTCCAGACAGGGATAAAGAAGAGGAACTACAGATTATGTTATGATTTAAAACCCGCCCTCTAAATATTTTACTTTGTTGATAACCAGCATTCCAAATATAAAATATGTACGATTCTTTATTCAGTGAGAAATCATATCAAATATACTTAGTTGCCTTACTACTCAAAGATCTGTTGATAATTCTCTCGAAATCTGCAGAAACCTATCATACTTAAACCAATAGTCTAACAAAGTGTTAATTTCTTGCTGGTAAGCATTTACATACCGACTGAGTAGTAATTTGTAGGATATGAAACAGTTTTGTCTTTTTACAGGCAATACTCAGAATAGAAAAATTGTCGATAATTTTACATATACATTAATATCTGCCTTGGACCAAGAACAAATTCGTTTTTTCAACATGTAACGGATAAAGTCAAAAAATATTTGAAAAATAGTGTATCAATGAAGAGACTTTATGTGTGCCGAATGAAATACATTTACCGAATTCAAAAATAAAATATTTCTTTTCAATTAATTATCTTTTTTTATTTACGAAAAGATAATAGCTAATGGATATTTTTTATTTTCATATTTTTTCTTAGTGAGGCATGTACATATTATTTTGTGCCTTTATTTCAAGAAAATAGGTTATTATAGTTATACCTACGACGTACATTAATGAAATACGCCAACACAAAAAATGTTATATCATAGGCTACTATGAAAACATTAAAAAACTAAAAATAATGACTCTTTATATTAATGGAATAAGTTATTTTAACTATTGATACTATTTATTTACATTCTTCAATCTGTTTATTTTTTTTTTCATCATATCGCCCCAATCAAGGCAGTCCCCTGCCACTATAGCGCAGGGTTTACATAGAGCGATTGGGTATAGGAAATGTCAGAGGGAGGGTGATAGACGAGTTAGGAGGTACGTAGGGAGAGTGTTGGAGGGAATGGGTGCGAGTTAGTGTGTTATGAGGTGTATATTGACCTTACATTTAAACTCCTGGAGGTTGTAGCCGTCGGGGAAGCAATCATGCGGAAGGGAATTCCACAGGCGGGAATTACGAGAAAAGAAGCTGTTGGAGTAGAAATTGCGGTTACATTTCGTCGGTTTCACTGTAAAGGGGTGGGACTTAGTTGCAAATCTAGTATCTCGTGCAAATTCACACCTAGGGGGCACCAGTGATTTAAGTTCAGCTGAGTAGAAGCTGTGAAAGTACTTCTAGAAAAGGCACAGGGAAGCCACGTCACACCGGTGAGAGAGTGACTGCAGGCGGTCAGCTAAGTCGGTATCGATCACATTACAGATTCTTCGCTGTATTTTGTCAAGAAGCCTGAGGAGAATAGCCGGGGCACCCGACCTGATGTGGCAGCCGTATTCAATACACGGGCGGACGGTAGATTTATATATGTGCAGGATAGATTCAGGCGGAAAGAATTTCCGGGCTCTGCACAGAGAGCCGACTTTCATAGCAACGGATTTAGCAATTGTTAGCGTTTTACTGTCCGAGATATTTTGAAAATTATAGAGTCGAAATTAAAAATGTCCTCCGCAATATTTCGCTCAAATTTCAGGGTGACATGCTCGGGTAAGATGTCAAATCGTTTTTTTTCTTCTCGCTCTGCCTTTAATAATTATTTTTTTGTTTTTGTTACTACTTTTTTCGACCTATATTCCGCTTGGAACCACTCCGCTACACTCTGTCTGTTTTTGCGCATGGCCAAGTCTCTCTCCTTCCGGCCAGAGTTCCTGAAAAATGTTTGTAGCAGTTTACTGTCCGAGATATTTTGAAAATTATAGAGTCGAAATTAAAAATGTCTCGCAATATTTCGCTCGAATTTCAGGGTGACCTGCTCGGGTAAGATGTCATCGGTTTTTTTCTTCTCTCTGCCTTTAATAATTTTTTTGTTTCGTTTTTGTTCCTACTTTTTTCGACCTATATTCCGCTTGGAACCACTCCCCTACACCCAGCCTGTTTTTGCGCATGGCCAAGTCTCTCTCCTTCCGGCCAGAGTTCCTGACAAATTTTTGTAGCAGTTTTTTTTCTTCTCTCTCTGCCTTTAATAATTATTTTTTTGTTTTTCTTACTACTTTTTTCGAACTGTCGACCTGATTTTGAGTTACATTCAAGACTATTAAGCAAACTGGCTGGCTGAGATTAACCCAGTGGATAAGAACGTTACTTAAAATAATCCAAGACTGACTTGACCCAATGAGTTCTTGTTTCAATATCTGGCAACAGCAGAGAGGACAAAAATTTGCTGTGTAACTTATACCAAAGAGAATTAACTGAAACAACGATATCCAAAAGTATGACACGTGGAATTAGAACAATCTACACCCGTGGACTAAATACAGGATTTGGTTTAATTTTCAAACTAATGTCAGCTGAAGAAGGTCGTACAACAGCTGGAGCGTCCAACGCCTGGAGCGTACAACCGTTTGAAACAGTACAGACAATGTAGATAGTGCAAGAATATTGCATGTTAATATCAAGACTTAAGTGAGAACATGAGATGTGTCGAAATGGCAAATGATAAAACTGTTCCGAACCCATAGGATTAATTGTGCAAAATATTCAGAGTTGGTTTCTTTAAAGAATATTACTATTCACTCTTCATTTTTCGTTTCTTAGAGAATATATACTGAAGGGATTATTGTTTATAAACAACAAGGTGTGCTGATTTACAGTGACATCAATCAAGAAATAGATGATAACCATCTATTCGCCACTTCCTCTGGCCTCTCTGTTGAATAAACATAAGTGTAAAATTTAATATTTTTCTCTATTGCCCGAGATGACCTCAGACCCTATATTGCTACGTGACGAGCACAAGAAAACAACGTGTCAAGTTGTTTACTAGTGGGCAATCTCTGTCACTCAATTTCAGAATAAGCATCTGCCTTGCTACTGTATTTGGTGTTAACAAACATTGTTCGGTACATGCATTGGTAGGATAAAGTATGTTGAAACAGTTTACATCCAACAACTGTCGAGGTCATGCAGTTTATCAGCACTTATGTTTCATAGGCCAAGTCATTCGCATGCTTGAGAACTGATTCCACAATGTGTTTTCTTCACGGAATTGGAGTCAGGCAAAAGGGTTGAGTGCACACAAGAGAAGAAAAATATTAGTGCTGCTACCCTGAATCGAGCCAGTTGACGACGTGTTTGCTCGGACGCTATAAAACCACACGGGATAACGCATTCTTGCGGACAGAAGACAGCATTCGAATTTGTCATGCACAGAAACATTTTCATGACATCATCTTTGATCTTCATGAATGCCAAACTTTCGGGAAGGCATACATGGAGTCGGGCTCTCGTCTATTTTTCTGTGACCTTCGGTATGTCTTCGTTTAGGTTTCTATCCATCCAAAAGCAGAAAAACCAACAATGTTGAGTTCGGGAGGAACTGAGAAGAGATCTGACACAAGGTGGAGATTTATTTGGGGAACCTGAGCGAGTACAGTCAGGCCAAATGTCAACATTTGTCATGCCTCCCACCGCGTTGGCAGGACCGAACATTTAGCCTGTCTATTCTTCTTATCCGAGGACTGAATGAGTCGTTCTCTGCTCGAAGACAGAGAGCTTGACTGACAATTTCGTGTGGAATTCGGTATTTACCCTAGTCTCTCCACATACGTTGAATGTGGAACAAGACAGATTTTTACCGTTGGCATTCTGACCGCGTAGGCAAAATTTCTCCATAGACTCCAATTAAGTTGGGTTGGGCTCTAGTTTGTTTTTTATCAAAGGAGACTATGCTGAAGTTTCTCTTCGCCAGGAAGCAGAGATTGTGTTCAAGTAGAACTCAGTATTCACCTGAGCCTCCGCACAAAAGGAGGGTTGGGTTCTCGTCTATTTACCCCAGATTAGACTGCCCATCGGCTGACTCTCTTCTGGCTCCTTCTTCTCCCTGAGGCAGAAAGTCCGACAAGATTGAGTTCGGATATAATATCCGTTCAAGTTTGAGTCAGAATTTCTCTCTAAAACCTTGATTTAAGACGTCTTGCTTATTTCATTTGGGTTACCGAGGCTGTCTTATTTACTTCAAAGCATACCCATTTTTCAGATATTTTATTTTCATAGACATTTTATCGCATTTTTTAATATTCACCTTCTCCTCTTTCTGGCGAGTTTACCACGTAATGATTTTTGTATTTCTTTCGTTTTTTGTCAACCGATAGTTTTACTCTACGCTTCATTTATTTATTACGCATACATTTAAAGAATTATTTTTGAGCTGTTAGTACGTCAAAGTTATCATACGAAACTGGCATAAGTTTTTCCTTTCTTAAGATCCTCTCTTCAGTAATAATTTTCTTTAACTGATTCCAATGCATTTTCTATCCTCATTTGTTTACTTTGTCCACATTGGTTCCTGTTTTTATTTCTTTCTTTCTGTTTTGCTTTTCTTATATCTTTTTATATTATTATTCAACTTATATCTGAAAACAAATCACAGAAAGATCCAACTTCGAAAATACTTTTCCTCTAGATTTGGTAATCGATAAGTATTATGATTCTAAACATTTGTTTAAATCAGTAGATAAATCAGGAAAAACACAAATTTTATTATTTTTTCTTTACATACACTGCTGGTGCTGCCCAATTTGAACAGTCGCTTTTTTCAATTACGTCCATTTTTCTTTCAAGTATGTCTAATTCATCGTCGACTTGATATCATGCTGCGAACAGTAAAGTACGTTTCAGTTGAAATAATGGCATGACTCTTTTTCCACTTGAAATACTGCTTTAACTTTCCAACAGAGAAACATCATTCAAAAGAATATCTGGAAGACATTTTTTTAATTTTCACATTGTTTTCAAAACTGGTCACTCGTCCACATATTTTTTCAGTATTTATAGATAAATCCCATAACACCAAAATTGCATCGGCTTAGTACATTAGTACATAATATTTTATAGTATTTTTGCACATGAACTTTTGTTACAAAATAAAACGGTGCATGTCATTAACCTATAACAAATTACTTTCTTACCCTACACTCCACGTGATATTTTCGAAGTTCTTCTTAATATATGCTTTCTGTTTGCTTTCTATGTGTCTTCTAAGCTTGTTTAATTTGAGTCTTTCACATGTGAAAAAATTTTGCTCTTTTTATATGTTTGAGCCATAAACTTTGAACGAGTATAGAATAACTTACTTTTCTCGATAAATATTTTATTCAGAATATTTAATATTTCTTCAAAGCAAATTTCTCCTGGTTTTCTTGGTAGTACAAAATTATAGTATTTTTAAGTCCTACATTCTCAATAAAAGTTTGAATTTTTTTCTAGTCTTCACAATCACTTTAGTCTTCTCTGTAAATTAGCTCTTCTAAAATAAACAGACAATGTAATCCCATCTTCTGAATTGGCTGTGAATTTACCTGTGGCATTTCCCACAGCCTCAAGTGTGAAAGAAATGCTAGAATTTTCTTTTTATTTTTAATTATTTCAATCAACATTTGTTGTTGTTTTTGGCGTTCAGCAGTAGTGGTATTTTTACCACTTGGGCTAAAAATTCTTCCATATATATTAATCTCTCTCGTTTTTCTTTACGCATAGCAAAAAAGTTAAATCCATGTTATTCTAATTTTGCGCAGCTAGAAAAGGTGATTTTCTGACTCTGTATAGGATTCAATTCCTCGTCGCTACTGCTATAACGCTCTACTACCGGTTATAATAAGATGTGTTGCTTGATTACAACGATATCAGAATTCTATAAGAACTCTCTCGGAACATTGACCTTTACTTTCTTTGAGTTCTTTATTTCTTGCCTAGTTCATTTATGTTATTGCGGGTGTCTAATTTACTCAACAACATCTAGTAAAAAGCAAAGGAAAATTTTACTCAGAAATCAGAAGCCACATTAGAATAGCGAAACTTGCATTTCAGTAAATAAACACTGAAAGATGGGAAATGAAAAATGCTATATTGCTTTTTTTATTTTACGTTAATATATAACATGGGACTTTAAAAGATTTCCTCACATTTGAGGCAGAGACGCGAAGTGACTGAATTGTGGTTCTGTTTGAAAACATTAAATGCCTGCACCGTACCATCAAAGCAAATAGGCGATTGGCAATGCCGGGATCAGCAGCCCTACTTCTTTCGAGCAAGTATTCGGCATAACTTGTCTAATCTTTGCAGGACCCAACTATTTTTAGTATCCCACCATTCAGTCCACCTTTGGTTCGCTTCATATAGTTCAATTCTTTCCGAAGCTAAAAATCGCAGTTAAAATATCGTTCATTTCAAATTATGCAAGCGATGACGGAAAATTCCGCATATGCTGATTTTACGAGAGGATAGATTTGAGATGGAAGTTTATGTGAAGTTCCCAAGAAATTATTTCAAATTGAACTGAGCTGCTATTGCCCACGCTAATTTATTTTATTGTTACATGGATAGTTTATTTCTCAACATAACGCGTACATTAAATTAACAATACAAATTCATAATAAAATAATACGTTACTGAGAACTGTGAATATCAAACATAAAATAAATATATATCTTCTTTCCAAAAAGAGCAAGAGAAAGTATCTAACAATTTGTAATCCCTACAATAACAAGGTAGACGTTTCTTCGTGAATATACACTAAAGAATCAACTTACAAAGCACACTCCAAAAAAGAAACCTTCAAATTTGCGATAACATTTTCAGCTAGAAACCATTGGCAGTAAAGATAGTATGTGATATCTTTGAAAGTAAAGAAATGATCGGATGGAAAAGTCATAAGTGAACACAGTAAAGTAGATCAAACCTTGTTAAAAGTGATGTATTGTTAAGTAGTGCCTAAGACAAAACCGCAAAAGTGGTACGAATAAAAACAAAAGAAAATGTTTTACTCTCAAGATCTACACAGACCGATCCAGAAAAGCAATATAACGGATCTTCTTTTTTTCAAGGAAAAATAACTTAATCAATATGTGTTTGAGTATGTTACATATGAGCAGAACGTAATGGGCATCTAAAAAGTGAGATATAAACTCAATGTTAAGATGTTTTTCTTAACAGTTTCTGAAAGAGGAAATGATCTGATACTGTAACAGTAAGTTATTTAAGAATTGATTAAAGTTTCGAGACAGTTATGATTAATAGAGGACAGTGATGTACACGAAAGATTTGATGTCGCTTTATCCCATTTCATATTAACTATAAACATTTGGGACAAACAGAAACAATATTTTTCAGTTCATTGGTTTTAAATTATTTTTAATGGAAATTCGTATTTGAGTAGATACTGTGATGTTTTATATAATTAAACAGTATCTTTATTTATATTTACCGGCTTAAGTAATCATGAAATCTTGTTAAGAAAATATACAGAATCCGTTAATTGATCTGACTGCTCAACCACAAAGAACTTATATTTGAACAATACCCTAAACATTGCCTTTAAACAATAATACCTATTGAAGTTGGGGAAAGATATTAACATCTAGTAATAGAAATGGATTTTTTAATTCAAAAATCGAAAAGAACTTTGTTTATTTTAAAAGATACAGTACAAATAAGTTATTTATTCGTCTGAATTACTTCACAGCGTAATCTTTGAAAAACATTTTCCATATTGATATTAGTGCTTTTAATTTTATATTTCATATTCATTGTTTATTATAATCGGGTGTAAAGGCACGAGGGAGAAAGGATAGTGGCTTGAACTGAGAAATCGGAGAGCCGAATTCTAATTCCAGTCGAGTTCATTACATTCACTTACATGCTACTACACTTGGAAAATGTATGGATCAATCTATTCTCCATCATTTATAGGCAAATAGCGAAACAGACTAGGTCCTATAATTTTGGGTGGAAACTGGTTTAGAAGAAAGAAAATCTTTGATTACCAACCCAACATGAAAAGGATTGGGCTCTGCCAGAATATTTTGCTTAGAAAGAATCACTGTTATTTCGGCTGTAGTACTGGTGCCTCAAAGACGATAGAGTTTTATGGGTCTCGTGATAATTGGTTTCAATAAAAATATAAATTCAATAACCACAGACTTTATTATTAGAACATAAATGATTGTATAGAGAACGCGAGAAAGAGAAAAAATACAGATAGAAAGAGTCAACAAAAAAAAGTAAAGATATAATAAAGTAGATAGTTAAAGATAGTAGAGACAGAGAGAAGGAAATAGACAGGAATAACTGTGACATAGAGAAGAGAAGGAGGAGAAAGAAAAGTGGGAAAGGAAAGAAAGATAAAAATATATACTAAAAGAAAAGGTGAGAAAAAGAATCGTAGATAAACAGAAAGAATAAAAGACGAAGGATAAAGAAGGAGAGAGAAGGCGAAACAGACAAAGAGAGAAACAAATAGGTGAGCATGTTAACGAGAATGGGAGAAGCAAAAAGTAGTATTGAGATTAAGAAAAGCAGAGAGACAAAGAAAAGTAGAGAGAAACAGGGGAAATGAGAAAGAGAAAAACTGTAGAGGTAAACTACAGGAGATAATTTGAAAGAGAGCAAAGAGTAAAGACAAATTGAAAAAAAGATACAGAGAGCATGACATAGACATTAAAAGGGAGAGAGGGAAAAAGAAAATGAGAGATAAATAATGAAAGATAAGCGAAGAAAGAGCGAGAGACAATAAGATCAGAGAGAAGAATAGAAGAAAGTTGAGAGGAAAGATAAGCAAAAAAGACAGGTAAATGAAATATATATATATATATATATATATAAAGAAAAAAGGAGAGACAAAAGAAGGAAAGAGAAACAGTAGTAAAGAGGAATATAGAGACAAGAAGATGTGAACTACGGAGAGGAAGAAAAGAAGAGAATAAGAGATCGACGTGGAAACACAAATTGAAGGAAAGAGACAAGGAGAATGAGAGAAACAGGAAGAAAGAGAAAGTGACAAAGGAAGGGGGAGACAAAGCGAAACAAAAAGTTTGAGAAAAAGAAGCAGAAATAACAAGGGAAAATAAAGAAAGAAACACACAGAGAACTGGAGAAACAAAGATAATGAGAGACATACAGAAAAACAGATAGAGAGATAGATAGATAAAGAGAGAGAGAGAGAGAGAGTGAGTGAGAGACACAGAAGTAAGGTAGAAAATGAGAGATACTAAGAAGAGAAAAATTAAAAGAAATAGGCGTTGAATATTGTTAGTAATCATTTCAGTGTTAATTATTCATTATTCTAATTGGTTATTTTTCGAAATAAAAAAAATTATAATACAAATACTTCTTATTTGACCTTAATTTTAACATATGGAATACGGTTGTGCAGCTGTATCATACATAAATATTGAATAATATAATTAATCTGACTAAACCTTTTACAAAAACCAAAAATATAACAATAGGTGACTAAACAACCCCCACCAAACCACAGCGGAAAAGTAAAGGTGCAAATCTGACGAAATAACGTAGGCCAAATGAAAATGTTTGAAACTTACGCCTGATTTTGACAAGACAGTCAAACTAATAGAAACTTTCTTTAAAAAGAAATATGAAGATCTTAGAAAATATTTCATAAAGTCACAGCTGTCAAGCATTGAACTTTACAAGAGATTAATTTTAACAACAAAAGCAAAAAGCAAAAACGTCTTCAAAAAACAAAACAAAGGTCCCTGGATGTCATTGATCAATGATTTGGAAGGTTTTAAGAAAATGATTGAGCGAACATTAAAGTTACACATTTGCTTGACAGGAAATCGAAATGTGCAAATTTGAAATCGATAAAATGCATTTTAATTATCGCGTAAGAATTTTAGTGGGCGAGGCACACTTTGATTCTTTGATCGATCTTCAACTGATTTTGCTTTTTGATTTTTGTCTTTGCATGTAATTTTCGATCAAAAGTAAAAGAAATGATCCAAAACCACAACAGAAAAATTTTAACCCTAGTTTCCGTAAATCACCTACATAAATGATGCGATGTGTAAATTGTCGCCATTTTATATTTTTGATTTCGAGCATGCGTATTTTATTTTTATTTTGCCATCTTCTCTATATAGTAGGGTCAGCTGGGTAACGTATGTGAGAAAAAGAACCATGAAGAATTTCATTCCCCCAGAAATTTAAAAAAGACATTCTCTAGTGCTTAGCATTCATGCCAAATTTCCAATACAAACATTTCACAGTGTTTGGATGTCAATTTGAGGGCAGTGAAGAGGATTGGGAAAGATTTGAATGAGTCTGATGGTGATTACGAAGAGGTTTGGCATGACCACTCGTGATGGCAACCTGATGACTACATTCATCTTCCCACATGGTCTTAGACTCAATGCAAAAGCCTACATCGACTTGAGAAGGTAGTGCTATCCTGGGTCAAAGGAGTGGTTATTGGAAGACCCTATGTCTAGCAACAAGACATTTCACCATGCCATGCATGCAAGAGTATCCAGTTATAAATGTCAGACAATTACTTAGACCAAATCATACTTTGCATCAGGTTACCTAACTTCCCAAACTGCAACTCCCTTGATTATTATATATGTGGAGCAGTTGAGCGAGAGACCAACAAAACTCTTTCTAATACCAAAGTTAAACTGAAGAAAAAGATTATGATAGCATTAACCAGCTTAAATAAGTCGTATGAATGCCGTGGTTGAAACCATTGACGATTTTATTCAATTAATTTTACTCTTTAGTATTTCAAGATAATTTAAAGTTGTTGTGGTAAATATATCTGTTAAAATCAGATGTCAGTGTTGTTTTCATTATTGAGTAATTAAAACGATAATTCATTCATCGCACCTTAAATAAGCGTATGCATGCAAACATATATACACAAACACTCATAGATAGAGAGAATGATAGATATATGATAAACTGACAGAGATAGATAGATAGATAGATAGATAGATAGATAGATAGATAGATAGGTAGGTAGGTAGGTAGGTAGGTAGGTAGGTACGCACGCAGGTATGTAAGTACAAACAAACTGAGGTAGATAGATAGATAGATAGATAGATAGATAGATAGATAGATAGATAGATAGATAGATATTTCTTCATTAAAAGGCTTTTACGATAAACAGGTAACCTTAAAAACAGAATTATATTTCATAAAAACAAAATCTACAAGCTTTATGTATTTCCTGAATATTTCAGTTAGAATTTTAAAAAAATCAGGATATAAACAAAAACAGCGAAGCCGTATATTAATTCTATAATACTCAGGAAAATTATTATGTATTCATCTTCATCAGAGAAAATTTCATGCATTTTTCATACTAACATGGTGATTAAGCATGCGACACATAAATCTATCAGTGTATGATTTTCTTTCTATTAATATATTTTTTTTTTTTTTTTTTTTTTTTTTTTTTTTTTTTTTTAATCATCTCACCCCAAGCAAGGCATTCCACTGCCACTATTGCGCATGGGGCTACATAGGGGAAGGTAAAGAGAAGGAGTGGATAGACATAGGGAATGTCAGGAGAAAGGTAATAGATGAGTAAGGATAGCGAGGATGAGTGTCGGGCAGATGGGAAGAGTGTTTGATAGAATGGGAGCAGGTTAGTGTGTTAGGAGGTGTCTATTGACCTTACATTTAAACTCCTGAAGATTGTAGCCGTCGGGGAAGCAATCGTTTGGAAGAGAATTCCACAGTCGGGAAGTGCGAGGAAAGAAACTGTTGGAGTAGAAGTTACGGCTGCATTTTATCGATTTCACTGTAAAAGGGTGGGATCTAGTTGCTAATCTAGTATCTCGTGCAAATTCGTATTTAGGGGGCACCAGTGATCTAAGTTCATCGGAGCAGAAGCCGTGAAAGTATTTATAGAAGAGACACAGCGAAGCCACGTCTCGCCGGTGGGAGAGAGACTGCAGGCGGTCTGCCAAGTCGGTATCTATCACATTACAGACCCTCCTCTGAACCTTATCGAGAAGCCCGAGGAGAACAGCAGGGGCACCCGACCAGATATGGCAGCAGTATTCAATGCACGGGCGGATGGTAGATTTGTAAATGTACAGGATAGATTTAGACGGAAAAAACTTCCGGGCCCTACACAGAGAACCGACTTTCATAGCAGCGGATTTAGCAATGGATTCGATATAGTCATTCCATTTGAGGTCCGCTGAAAGTGTGAGACCAAGGAGGCGTAGTGTTTTACTCTCTGGGAGGCAAGCCTGGTCCATGCTAATGGGAGGTAGGTGAGATTGTCGATGATGGTTAATTGACAGTAGCTTCGTTTTAGAAGCATTAAAATTTACTAGCCATTTCTTACCCCAGTCCAATATGGATTGGAGGTCTTTTTCAATCTCGGCAGCAAGTTTAGCTTTGACGCCTACACCAGATTTTTGTTGGAGGCGAGAGTAAACTGTGGTGTCATCGGCGTACAAACCTATTTGGGTTCTTATGGAATCAGGGAGATCATTAATATATATCAGGAAGAGTGTAGGACCTAAGATGGAGCCTTGGGGGACACCTGCGTTTGTATGGTAGTTCTGAGAGGCATGTCCGTTTAATACCACTTTCATTGTGCGGTTAGAGAGGAATGACTGGATTAGTTCAAACAAATGTCCAGTTATACCATAGCTCCGCAGTTTACATAGAAGGCCAGCATGCCAAACTCTGTCGAACGCCTTAGATATATCCAATGCAACGGTTCGAGCTTCGCCATTCCTGTCGAGTGCCTGGTATATGTACTCGGTGATGGTCGTTAGCATATCAGCAGTAGACCTGGTGAAGCGGAAACCATATTGCTTATCCGAGAGGAGCCTGTGTGCTGTGAGATGCTGAACCACCTCGGCGTTGATAATGGCTTCGAACACTTTGCCAAAGATCGGAAGAAGGCTGATAGGGCGGTAATTTGCAGGGTCAGAGGGTTCTCCAGTGTTTTTAAATATAGGAACTATAGAGGAAGATTTCCAACAGGCAGGAAAGCAGGAAGCAGATAGGCAGAGGTTGTAGAGCTTAGAAAGGATAGAGGAGAGTTCAGGGGCACATTTCTTTAAGACTATGGTTGGGATTCCGTCACCACCGCTCGCTTTGTGAGGGTCAAGTTTTAAGATTATCTTAGAGACAAGCGAAGGTGTAATGTGGACATCATTCAGTTGTGCCTCGGTTCTAGGTGAGAAGTCGGGTGTAAAAACTCCAGACGAGTCCAGACTCGAATTGTTCGAGAATCTGCGGGCAAAACATTCAGCCTTATCTGCTGGGGAGGTGAGGACCTCAAATTTGTTGATTAGCGGGGGTATTGTGGACTTGCTCTTGTTAAGTACTCTTTTACAAAGTCGCCAGTAGTCTTTAGAGCCGAATTTAGAGCATGCTATGCGTTGCTTCATTCTGGCAGCAAACAACATCTTAGCTTCGTTAAGTACCTTTTTACACTTATTACGAGCTGAAGTGAAAAGGCGCCTGTTTTGTTCCGACGCATAGTTACGATAAAGTCGGAAGAAATGATTCCGGTGGGCAATGGCAGCCGAACAAGCGGGTGAGAACCATGGAGACGAATGAGATTTAAGCTGGAATTTCCTAGCAGGGATGAAGGCATCAATGCCAGCCTTAACCCAGGAGGAGACCTCGGATGCACATTCTTCGATGGGAAGACTAAAGACGTTGTTCCAAGGGATGTCACAGAGGAAGTCTCGGAACGAATCCCAGTCTGCTCTTTGATAGCAGTATGATATTCTACTTGTCTGTGTTTCATGGGTCGGGCGGGAGTGGAGTGAAATATTGACGGACACTACAGTGTGGTCAGAGTTTCCAAGTGGGCAGAGTTGTCTGGTAGTGCAAGAGTCTGGGATGGAAGTGAAGCAGAGGTCTAGAAGTGAGTTCCTTCCGTTAGGGTTGTCGGAGAAACGCGTGGGGAAGTCCACTACTTGCGTAAGGGATTGGGTGATTGAAAAGTTCATGGTGTGGACACCAGCAGGGTCAGTGACAGCGTTCTTCAGCCACTTGGTGTGGTGGGCGTTAAAGTCACCAAACACGAATACATGGGCAGAGGGATGGGTAGAAATGGCTTTGTCAATATTGTCAGAAATGATGTCAAGTAACGAACAGTCAGGGGAGGAAGGAGAGCGGTACAGAAAGAAGAGATAGCTAATCGAGCTGAGAAGTGAGAGGCGGAAGCACATGAAAGAATGATCTGGGGATTCAAAAGATGACACCCTAGCTAAGGGAAGGTGTTCGCTGACATAGACACCAAGCCCATGCATATGAACATTGGAGTCCTTCCTGAAGAGGGGAAGGTAGCCAGGAACGCAGAACTCAGATGAGGGGATAGAAGGGTTAAGATTAGTTTCACATAGGGCTAATATATCAGGTGAGTTATTATGGAGGAAAGAATCTACGCTGGGGAAGTTGGTGCGGATGCCGCGTATGTTAGTGAAAGAGATGCAGACAGGTTTGGGCGTTTTCAAATGAGCTGGTTTAGTTTTGTTATTATGTTTGCTTTTTTCCATAGTAATTCAGTTAAAGGAGTGGTCTTAGAATAGAATCAGTCGGTCAATCATTTGCAACTTGTGAAGGATGGAGACTGGCGCGGCCTACAACATAATGTGGCCTCGGGGTTGCCCACCGAACGTTCATGCAGGGACGCCCGTCCATGCGCGATATGGCACTACAAGAACCCCGGTATTATTCAACTGTTGATCAGAGCGGCCTCTCAAGACGCTACGCAAGAGTTCGGGCTCCTAACTACCAGTCGGAAGCAGCAACCAGGAAACTGCCAACCCGGTACCCTCAGAATGTAAAGACTTTGCCACCATACTCCGTAACTGCAAAGAGCTTCCAGCTGAACTAACACCAAGACCAGAGAAAGGGGATGAACCGGGAACCCCTTCCTAAACAAGAAACAAGGTGATCACCTCTAAACTCATTCAAAAGAAGGGGGTGGAGTGTGAGACCGGGCGATAGTAGAAACTATCTACTCCAATTAAAAAAAAAAAAAAAAAAAAAAAAAACAAGGAAAAAGTGACTGAGGCTTACAAAGTTTTAACTTAGTAAAAGTCGAAAATACCCTTGAATAGCAAAATTATTTACACAAATTAAGTGACGAAAAAAAAAACAAAGACGGCCAAAAGACGAAAAAAAATAAATAAATAAATAAAATAATTTCCAAGAAATTTCACAAAAACAGACTGAAAAATGGACTGAATCCCGGTTGACTTACCACAAGCAGCTAACACTGTAAAGTTGATTTAATTCAATTTCTGAAGACAAAAATAGAAATTAAACCGTTTTTTACAGAATATAGTCGAGTTATGTTGCTTGCGTTCGCTTACCAAACCGTTAAGAATTCAATCTCTCGAAGACAGAAATTTAAATCTTCTACAAGACAAAACTAATGGAAATAATTGAACCGTGATGCTATTTATCATTAGTCGAAAATACCCTTGAATAGCAAAATTATTTACACAAATTAAGTGACGAAAAAAAAACAAAGACGGCCAAAAGACGAAAAAAAATAAATAAATAAATAAAATAATTTCCAAGAAATTTCACAAAAACAGACTGAAAAATGGACTGAATCCCGGTTGACTTACCACAAGCAGCTAACACTGTAAAGTTGATTTAATTCAATTTCTGAAGACAAAAATAGAAATTAAACCGTTTTTTACAGAATATAGTCGAGTTATGTTGCTTGCGTTCGCTTACCAAACCGTTAAGAATTCAATCTCTCGAAGACAGAAATTTAAATCTTCTACAAGACAAAACTAATGGAAATAATTGAACCGTGATGCTATTTATCATTAGTCGAAAATACCCTTGAATAGCAAAATTATTTACACAAATTAAGTGACGAAAAAAAAAAACAAAGACGGCCAAAAGACGAAAAAAAATAAATAAATAAATAAAATAATTTCCAAGAAATTTCACAAAAACAGACTGAAAAATGGACTGAATCCCGGTTGACTTACCACAAGCAGCTAACACTGTAAAGTTGATTTAATTCAATTTCTGAAGACAAAAATAGAAATTAAACCGTTTTTTACAATATATATAACGGAATTATTTCAGCTTAAATCTTGATTGTAATCTATATTATAAGCGCTGTGTGTGTCCGCCCGTCAAAAGGCCTTATCAGTGAGATATTCAAACTTTCTTTCTTGAAAAATGAATGGAGGAGGTTGGTTGATATTCGCGACTGCGGATATGTCTCTTGATGCTTTGGGACGGAGGAGAATGATCGCCTTTCATTTCACTGGGTATGTATGCATATATGTATGTAACTAAGTGTTTATGTATGTATGTATGTATGTATGTATGTATGTATGTATGTTTTTGCTTCTTTTTCTCCCTGAAATCAAGTAGTGTCTTTTCCAATAGATGTTAAGTATTTTCAAGTTCCCTTATTTCTTTCTTTCTCGTCAAATCCCTATCTTACGGACATTTCTCTAAATATTAATTTTTTAAAATAATTCAGCAGACGTTGTTATTTTGTTTTATTTTATTAACTGTTATTTTTATTTCCTTTCATTATTACTTTCTTACTTTTATATTCTCACTGAAATCAAGCATTGCCTTTTATCCGTAAGATATTTCAACTTAACAAAATTAACAAAATAGTTCAATAACAATGATAAATCATGGGATACAAATGAACAGATTTTAAATTGGCTACTTTTTCCATTTTAATGAAACAGACGTTAAACACTTTTACCTGCCTTTCTTTTCTTCTTTCGTTCTTTCTTTAATATTTTATTCTTTGAAACCAACTAGCGTCTCTGATATGTCTTTCCCTGCTATCAAAACGGAATAATCTCTTATTTATTAATTATTTGCAGGACCTAAAGTACGTAATAACTTAAAAAATTAGATATCCTTTTTTTTATTAAACAATACAACTAATGGCTACAGGGTTGTGTAACTGAGATTGAATAAAGATGCTGGATGTTTCAGTAGGTTTCGTTGTTAGTAATCAATATTTAATAGTAAAGAAACCTATTGTGCCACATGTCAATGTTTATTTACAGCCGCAACATATCTTTTGTTTCTGAAGGCTTATCTTGACATGATTACATGATTTTTTATTCAGTGGGCGGATTTTGAAATGAAAAGCTCTCATAAAACATAAATAAAAGAAAAGTGTTTAGAATTTTTAAAAATCTTACTTAAAACAAAACTTACTTGAGCATTTAAAAAAATATTTTCTAAACTTTTATCTACAAACAAACAAGAAGACCATTTCATAAAAGACTTCTGATATATTTCTCTATATTTCTGACATGAAGAATCATAGTGTATATTTCCATTGCACGAATTGTTGTTTTCATCTTTGTTGCGATATTAACAACATTTCTGTCGTTCTACACTCCGGCCTACTTCAGGTGATTGAAACAATAAAAAATTAAATAAGAACAAAAGAAGGGACACAAATATTCAACCAGGATATAATCATGGCGTTTAGCGATAAAGATTTGCTCTTGGAGCAAATCTTATTAGAAAGAAGAGCAAGAAACAACATAAAATACCTAAGAAGAACAAAAAAAATCATCAATAACAACAGCGTCACTTATCCCATAACCGAGTTTTGTCGTATGGTCGGTGCGTATTTGAGGACCACTTTCTTTTCATATCCCGATCGTAAGCTGGAGAGCTATTTATTGATGCATAGCTTGTCTTCTGGAAGTCGATGTCTCCACGTCAAACCATAACTAATGACCACGAATTTGAAAGATCACATTGGTCTCAGATACGCGTCCTTTCATTATATCGCGCAAAACCTCCGCCTTGGCCGTTAACTTTTATCCTCAACACACTAGATGCGTACAATAGCTGTAGATACCAGTCTAGCCCATTATATATATTTAAGCGTATATACTTCTAAAGATGGTGCGTCTGATTTTTGACAGGTTTTGTTTTAACCACGCTCCTCATCAGAAACGCGTGGCAGGGAGCATGCTTTCGCTGTGACCCTATCATACGGTAGATACTTGTAAATTATATGGTGCCAGTAGCCAGTGATCCCAACATGTAAAATGTTAAGCACCAAACGTAAATAAATAAAAACGAGCTGTTTCTATATTGAATTACTTTGGACTGTTCATGAACTGTAGATGAATTTAATTGTGAAACCTAAAATAGAAAACAAACGATGATGATAATGCATAAGGCTTAAGCTGACGAAATAATCTCTCACCTGAGAGGAGATGTCGTCAGGGTAAGTGTTAAAAGAAGAGAAGGGAAGGCTTGTAAGAAACAATCAAGGGAAATGATGAGTACACAAAATAAGACAAAGAATGCTTTATTCATGAAGCCACAACAATACAACAATAAACAGGAGAATGCATATAAACATAGGCAATACAAAAACTGGATCGGAGTCGAAAACTAATCATAGGAAAACTTTAAAAGTCAACTTAATGTAATGGCATATAAAACAACATGGATTGATTTAGTTACATAGAGAAAACATAAAGAGAGAAACTTATCACTAATAGCGACATTAAAGTACTCCAGAAGAAAAAATAATGTAAAAACCAGAATAGAGGAATCATAGCTAAGCAGTAAATATAAACCATGTGGCAAGAAATAGGAGACATATAACAACAAAATTCTTGAACGGATCAAACAGGTCAAGAAAGAATTAATTAATAAGCATACTGGGATGAGAGGAGTAATTGAGTAAATTTGAAGGCGCTGAATCTGAAAACGCCCATACTTTTTTATTTGTTAGCTACCGTTTTAGCTGCATAAAAACACCACATTATTTTTAGAAAAATGATTTTTCATTTATTTTCTGTATATATGATATTAGATGATAGCATTATTTCTCAAAGTACTAAGTCTTTAAAAATAACACGATTGAATATATCAAGACTAACATGCATTTTCATCAAATCATTTAATAAACCAACAGCAGGGATAAAACTTTCATGGACATAAGAACTATGGTAAATATTTTCTTTCTTTATTTTCTGTTATGTGCAATGTTATTTAATTTCCTTAATACGGTTTTCAGCCATTATCTGTTTGTCCCACCGTCCTTGGTAGCGCTCTTCCATTGTTTTGACATCCTGATTGAACCGTTCTTCTTACTCATCACTCACATCGCAGCAATTATCCGGAAATTTATCTTGATGGCCACATAAAAAATGAACCTGAATACTCATATTAGCTCATTACTGATAAATATTACTGATAAGGTTTATCCGTTAATTTGAGTTTTGGCAATAAATTGGAAAAATTCGGCACTTCCATTTGAAAATTGTTTACTAAAACACACTTTTCTTCTTATACAAATAGTTTATTTCAGGTGGCTGGCATAAATTGCTCGGCCTACCTTAGAATTAATGGATTTCTACGACCTTTGTGCACTAAAAATTTCGATCAGATCGTAAATTGATCTTTTTTCCGAAAATTTCACTCCAACGAAAATGGTAACTATGAAAATCTAAGGTCATTTTCAAAGTCACCACCATGAAATTAGCTAGAAACGTGTTTTGTTTCTTGGCACTATGTGTTGACCAGTGTTATTTTATGTATAAAAACACTCTGTGTGAATAATAATAATGATAATTATATTTGTAGCACTTTGGTGTTATTATAATTACGCCTATACAAAGTCCGTTAGCCTTAAGTGGCTGTCCTTCAGTTGCAAATATCTACTCTTTTTTTAATCGTTCATTCGTTTCACTTTATATTTTAATCGTTTCACCCCAAGCAAGACAGTACTGCAACTGGTGCGCATGATAAAACAACAGAGAAGAGCGAAAGATTACATACGAGGAGAGCGAAAAGAAAGAG
This sequence comes from Ascarosepion bandense, assembly GCA_037127315.1. NCBI lineage: Eukaryota > Metazoa > Mollusca > Cephalopoda > Sepiida > Sepiidae > Ascarosepion > Ascarosepion bandense. The sequence continues at coordinate 1,261,068 of JBBBDQ010001349.1, forward strand.
AAACCAGTTACAACTGGTTTCAGAAAATGGTTAAAAGAAGGATGGGAATACTCGTGTGAAAGAGTTGCATGAGAATAGAGTGAAAGGGAGAATAACAAGATACAGGGTGTGTTGCGGAAAGGATAAAAGTAGAATATGAGTTAAGGGGATAAAAAATGGCAGTTGTTGTTGCATTCAAACTCTTGAAGATTGTATCTATCAGGAATGCAAGTATACGGAAGATATTTCCGATGGAGGGAAGTGTAAAGAAACTGTTAAAGTTTAAGCGATGGCTGCATTTGGTTGTTTTGACTGTAACAGTGTGAGACCTTGTTACCAGTCTGGTTGCTCGAGTAAATTCTTGCAGAGAGGTCACCAGGGAGCTAAGCTCGAATAAACTTTGATGAAAATATTTGTCGAAGAGAAGGGGGAAAGGCACATCCCGTTGGTGAGAAAGTGCCTGGAGCCGAGTTACCATGTTGAGATCGATTACACTGCAGATTCTCTTCTGAAACATGTCGCGAGATGAATAGCGGGGGCCCCCAACCAGGTGTTGACAACAGTAGGAATAAACGGATGGAGGATTTATATACGTGTAAGGTGGATTCAAGTCACCCAGAATTCCTAGCAGTACATTTAGCTATTGATTTATTGTGGTCGTTCTATTTTGGGCCGTCTGAGAGGGTGAGGCTGAGGAGAAGCAGTGTATTGCTTTCGAGGAGACTAGCTCGATACATGTTGATAGGCGGGACATTTCTTGAAGACAATGACTGGGATTCCGTCACATCCGCTCGCTTTATGTGGGATTAGATTTGAAATTATGTTAGAAACCAGAGAGGGGGTTATGTAACCGTCTCTCAGTTGAGTTTCAGTTGTAGGAAAGAACTTGTTTATTGATACATCCAGACACGTCAATTGTGGAGATAGAGGATAATCTGCGAGCAAAGAACTCGCCCTTGTCAGCTTTGACTTATTGATTAAGAGAGTGATGGAGGATATTAGGTATCGTACATTTTTAATTCATCATCGTTTTTTAACATGCTTCTTTTTCATTTAATTTTTATAACTAGACTACTCATAAATTTGTAGGATCACTTTTAAAAGCACTTTGTGATACAAAATGGTGTGGTAACAATATTATCAATTTCATTATTAATATAACTTACTTTACATTGTATTTTCAATACAAGTTATTGTGATAACTATTATTAATCCATTTATACAATATTACTTAGATCATAGATCATAAATTAACAAATGGAAAAGTTTTAATTTTTTAATGGAATTCAATGACAGACGTCAAATTAAAAAACAATGTACTTTTAGAACTAACAATAAATTAAAAATAACAGAATGACAAAATAGGTCTGTCATTTTTCCAGGATTATAAACTAGCCTTAATTTGATGCAACCACTGTTTTGCAAGAAAAGGTTTACCTGTTTTTAGAATGAATTGAAAACTAATATCACTCTAAAATACTTATCATTTAAGTATTGTTATCTCCGGTGTGACAATTTATGCTAATTCGAGTGTTTGCAATATTAGAAATTTTCAGAGATGATGGCCATTCCCCAAAACCAGCAAAAAAAATAAATAAATAAATAAAAAATAAAAAACAAAAAGGAAACAAAACGCAATCGTTGACTTACAGAAATACATATTTATTAATATAACTTTAAGTATGGTTGCCTTTTTTTTGTGCACTATTTTAGGTATATTTTTTCAAATAATAGTATTTTTGGTTTTATATATTATTTATTGTTTTCCTCCACACATTTATTTTGAAATATGTAACGGATTATTATATATATTCTTTATTGTTTTACTCAACACATTTATTTCAAAATATGTAACGGAGCCAACCAACGTGCATATACTTATTTATTTACTTACCATCATTTCATGTGACACAACTTTCCAGCAATACAAATTGTTTTACATAAATAGCATCTGCACCGATCAAATAAGTGCCAAAAATCCGATATATTTGGTTATTTTTAAAAAGTTATAATGTAATAGAGGGAATTACATAAATATATGTTGCATTATGTATATTTAATTTTAATAACATTGTTCTAATGTATTATGAATTCTTATTTTTTCCATATATATTTGGAATATAATATGCAAATGTTTGTTCATATCCGCCGATTGATATAAAATGTACATTAAAAAAAATATATATACCGAATTTCCTATAAAAAAACGCAACCCCCCCCAATAAAAACACGACCCTTGCTCAAAAAGCCCATGTCTAATTTTAAATATTTCGGCATTGGACTCAGCAGGAGTTCAATGATCAATATGCTTTAAAAATGGTTGAGGTATTATGCTAACGTTTAAACACTATTAGAATTTTAGCATTATATAGATAATAATAATAATAATAATAATAATAATAATAATAATAATAATACTTATAATAGGTATTATGCTAACGTTTAAACACTATTAGAATTTTAGCATTATATAGATAATAATAATAATAATAATAATAATAATAATAATAATAATAATAATAATAATAATAATAAAGTAAATACAAACAAGAATTACAGTTAGTAGATTCTGTAGAAAAGCAAAACAGTAGCCAAGAACCAACTATTGCGGCAAAAAATATGAAAATGAAAGCCAAAGATAAAGCTCTTGAAAAGATGAAACAGCGCTGGCAAGACAAACCTCTGCATGGCCAATATCCAGTACGTGCCAATAAATCCAATGTTGACAAAGTTAATACTCATCGATGGTTACGTGCATCTGGATTAAAGTCTGAAACTGAAGGATTTATACTTGCAGCACAAGACCAAAGTTTTTTCACGAGAAACTTTCAGGCAAATATTATGCATAATAATATGGATCCAAAATGCAGGTTTTGTGATAAACACCAAGAAACAATAGACCACCTAATCTCAGGCTGTTCTGTGCTTGCCCCAAACGAATATAAAAATCGCCACGATAGAGTTGGGCAATATTTACATTGGGCAATGTGCAAACATTATGGAAAAGCTGTAAACAAACACTGGTATGAACATCATCCAGCACCGGTTACAGAAATAGAAGATGTAACCATTCTATGGGATTACACCATCTACACAGACAGAAAAATTGAAGCAAACAGGCCAGACATTATTGTTAAAAACCAGAAGGAGAAAACTTGTCTATTAATTGATATGGCTTGTCCAGCGGATTGTAACATAGCAACCAAGGAATTTGAAAAACTGTCAAAATATAAAGACCTGGAAATTGAAATAGAAAAAATATGGAAATTGAAAACAAGAGTTGTGCCAGTGATAGTAGGTGCACTTGGAATGATAAAAAATGGAACAAAACAACACATTGAAAGAATCCCTGGAAACCCCAGCTTAAGAGATATACAAAAAATTGTCTTATTAAGTACAGCCCACACACTAAGGAAAACGTTATCTATGTAATGCTGGGGATGATAGAGAAGATAGAAAAACATGAAATGGAGTCATAACAACACGCCACTACCTGCCTTAGGTCTCCCCGCAGACTTGGTTGGTAGTGAGACCAATGCAGAAATCGAAATATGATGAAAAATGACATAATAATAATAATACTTATTTAATTTATCTTATTATGATAATCCTATTTTTGACCAACGACTTTGCTGAAAAAATGAAAGATAAAGTGGACGAACAAATTATTACATTTTTTTTTTTTTTTTCAACAAACGTCTCTCTATTTGAATTTTTCCTTTTCTCAATATGAAATTTTGTTTTAATATAAACATGATTTTTTTTTCTTAAGATATTATAATTTTTTTTTTTTTTTAAACAAACTACTCTAGTAATATTGATGTTGTGTTTCGTTGAGCCGTCTTTCTCCTTGAATTCCAATCGCGTCTATGTCAGATGTTGCTTGGCAGCCCATTTAGGAGAAGGAAAACTCCGAACAACAACCCGCAACTCAAGGTGTTAATCGTGCCGAGGAGTGAATGCTACTGCGTTATGAGGTCACAAACGATTCCCTACAGGCTTCGGGACCCTGTTTGTAAAACACCGTTACCCAACGTGCCGGGCAACTTTGGGTGGACTTTTGGACTCGTGCGTCACTCGTGGGAAAAACATGAAAAACACAAATAGAAATAAAAAGTCCAGTATGGCTCTTCCAGTGGATAAACAGGGAGCCCGTCCTTCAGGAGGGAACCTACCTGAGGTCGAAAAATCTGCTATAGGAACAAACTCCTACACAAAGAATGTATCTTCAGGTCCCCACAACCAGGATAATCCTAATGATGGTCCTGAAAATTCACCAGCTAGATCTACAACCGTATATTTAAAGAAAGAAAAAATAAAATGGTCTCGTGAGGAGTACAAAGTCGTTATGACTGCATTTCATGAAGCGTTACTCAAACCTCAAAAAACATGACTCGCCAAACATATGGCATTTGGCGTGAAAAAGTTGGTCAAGCAAATAGAAAGTATATTGACGAAAATAAATTGGCCAATGTACGTAGGTACATTATTCGTAATAACCGACTGTCAGAGGCTGAGATTCACGAAATTAAAAGAATTGTAACAAGAAGAGTCGAATCAACAAAATATGAAAAGGAACCGGAACCAGAAATAAAAAGTAATAACATCAAACAAATCACAGGTCATAATGTAGAAACCGTGAAACACGCAAATCACTGCGAAGATAATGATGTAAGTCTAAAAGTGCTGGAAAGGTGCGATCTGAGTCTGAGTCAGTTAAAAGACAAAAATAAAATGAGTTCAGAACACATCGAAGATAATTATTTGACGGAAAATAAGAACAATATACAGGAAGCCAAGAGAGAAATAAAAAACCAGCTAAGACAAATACAAAGTATTAAAATGGAGGAACGTGAACAGCTCCCAAAATTCCAACCAACAAAACAAAACCTCCGAACTATTAAATTGTACAATACAGCACTGAAAGCAATACTGGATGAAGACCCGAATACAAATCTTAACGAAGTAATATATGCATCAGCAACAGCAGCAAAAGAAAATTAAACATCAAAATTAAAACAAGGCAGTCACGCAGACGTGAAGATCCACCTTGGAAAAGAAAAATCGAAAAAGAAATCGAACAACTAAGAAGTGAACTGTCAGTACTGGATGAACTGAGTAGAGGAATAAATGTAAGAACTAGGAAAAGAAGAAGAGCCGAAAAAAAATATAACATCAGGAATGAAAATGACGTCTTATCAAATAAAGAAAAAATAAAGCAAAAAATCCAACTGAAGGCTCAAAGAATAAGACGCTATGAAAAAAGAGCAAGATTTTACAGACAAAACAAGATCTTTCAGACTGATACAAAGAGATTTTACAGGGAAATAGGTAAAAAAAGAATTGAAGGGACAGTACCCCCCAGAATGGAAGAAGTCACAGAGTTCTGGGAAAAGATATGGGCTTGCCCTAAAGAACCTAGCAAGGAAGTACATTGGATTACGCAGGAGATAGAACGAATGAAAAATAAACCCGAACAGACATGGTCTGGAATTACAGAAGTTGATGTTAAATTTGCACTAAAAAAAGCACACAATTGGAAAACTCCAGGTATAGATAAAATTCCTAACTTTTGGCTATATTATTTAAATGCAGCACATAAAAAAATAGCCAAAGAACTCTAAGAAATGGTTGACGATCCCACTAAAATTCCTGCATGGATGACAAAAGGAATTACATTTCTTCTACCCAAGAATGGTGACACAAACAACCCGAAAAACTACAGACCAATTACATGTCTTCCGACAACATATAAACTACTAACATCTATTTTAACAAAACAAACATATTTATTATTAGAAAGAAATGACATGATACCGCTTGAACAAAAAGGGTGCAAACGTGGCTGTTATGGTTGTAAAGACCAATTGCTAATTAACAAAATGATCCTGGAAAACTGCTACAGTACAAAGAAAAATCTTAGTACTGCCTGGATAGACTACCGAAAAGCATTCGATAGTGTGCCACATTACTGGATTTTAAAGACTTTAAATATATACAAGATATCGCCCGTCATCATCAATTTCATCAAACAGTGCATGTCTATATGGAAAACAACCCTTTACCTCAATCATGTAAATGGAACCTATAAGTCTGATGAAATCAACATCAAAAGAGGTATATTTTAAGGTGACTCCTTATCTCCCTTACTATTCTGCATATCATTAATAGCACTAACCAGTCAACTTAATAAGACAGAATGTGGTTATAAAATAGGCCAAAAGAAAATAAGCCATCTATTTTACATGGATGACTTAAAGTTATATGCTAAGAATGATAATGAGCTGGAAGGTCTTCTGCAAACTGTAAAATACTTCGGCGAAGACATTGGAATGAAATTTAATTTGAATAAATGTGCTAAAGCTACAGTTTTACGTGGATCAATACAAGAAACATCCTCAATTAGCCTAGACCCTGCTGTAAGAATAAAAGAATTGAAACCAGAAGAAGCTTATAAATACCTAGGTGTAAATGAGAGCGAAAACATTCACCATAAAAAAAATGAAAGAAATAGTGCGTAAAGAGTACTATAGAAGGCTACGAATGATATTAAAAACTGAATTAAATTCACAGAACAGAGTTATGGCCATTAATAGCCTTGCAATCCCAGTTGTCCAATATAGCTTCAACATCTTAAACGACATCAAACGACATCAGACGAATGGATGCTAAAACAAGAAAGCTTCTTTCTAAGCATAAGATGCATCATCCAAAGGCTGATGTAGACCGTCAATACATACCCCGTAAAGAAGGTGGAAGGGGTCTTATTCAGCTGGAATTGTCATACAAGACAACAACTATTGGCTTACTAACATACATAGAAACAGCAAAGAATTGGATGATACAATTAGTAAGGCAACATGAAGAAAGAAAGAAAAAATATTCAATAATAAAAGAAGGCAGTAAATACAAACAAGAATTACAGTTAGTAGATTCTGTAGAAAAGCAAAACAGAAGCCAAGAACCAACTATTGCGGCAAAAAATATGAAAATGAAAGCCAAAGATAAAGCTCTTGAAAAGATGAAACAGCGCTGGCAAGACAAACCTCTGCATGGCCAATATCCAGTACGTGCCAATAAATCCAATGTTGACAAAGTTAATACTCATCGATGGTTACGTGCATCTGGATTAAAGTCTGAAACTGAAGGATTTATACTTGCAGCACAAGACCAAAGTTTTTTCACGAGAAACTTTCAGGCAAATATTATGCATAATAATATGGATCCAAAATGCAGGTTTTGTGATAAACACCAAGAAACAATAGACCACCTAATCTCAGGCTGTTCTGTGCTTGCCCCAAACGAATATAAAAATCGCCACGATAGAGTTGGGCAATATTTACATTGGGCAATGTGCAAACATTATGGAAAAGCTGTAAACAAACACTGGTATGAACATCACCCAGCACCGGTTACAGAAATAGAAGATGTAACCATTCTATGGGATTACACCATCTACACAGACAGAAAAATTGAAGCAAACAGGCCAGACATTATTGTTAAAAACCAGAAGGAGAAAACTTGTCTATTAATTGATATGGCTTGTCCAGCGGATTGTAACATAGCAATCAAGGAATTTGAAAAACTGTCAAAATATAAAGACCTGGAAATTGAAATAGAAAAAATGTGGAAATTGAAAACAAGAGTTGTGCCAGTGATAGTAGGTGCACTTGGAATGATAAAAAATGGAACAAAACAACACATTGAAAGAATCCCTGGAAACCCCAGCTTAAGAGACATACAAAAAATTGTCTTATTAAGTTCAGCCCACACACTAAGGAAAACTTTATCTATGTAATGCTGAGGATGATAGGGAAGATAGAAAAACATGAAATGGTGCCATAACAACACGCCACTACCTGCCTTAGGTCTCCCCGCAGACTTGGTTGGTAGTGAGACCAAAGCAGAAATCGAAATATGATGAAAAATGACATAATAATAATGTTAAGACATTACCATCAGATTTGATAATTAGTGTATTACTATAATGTAGCAACCTAACCACTCTATGGATAACGCAAAATTGTGTCATTGAGTGGAAGAATATTAACGAGCTGATACCGCAGATATTCCAGAGATATTGATGATTAAGGTCATGCATTATCCGAATTCTGTGCAATTTCCCACTCTCCCAAGTATCTTCTCATTTTAGCCATTAATTTTTCCAACCTTCGTTACACGTATATATTTTATCTGAATGTTAGATATACACTGATGATTTCATGTGCAGTAAAAATAAGTAATTCGCAAACATTTTCTCTCCTACATTTTTTGTAAAGAATTTTAACGTAGCGCAAATTATTGTATCTCTAGGTTTTCTTTTCTAATCTTAACTTTTTGCTTTTGGATTTAGTCATTTGCCCGGATTAGAGAAATATGGCTAAGTTTTTAACTTGTTCGCTCTCTATTATATATATATATATATATATATATATATATATATATATATCACCCAAAGCAAAGCAAGGCCTCGACTGGTGCGCAGGGTGTTACAGTGCAAAAAATACGAGGTACAGAGTATGTTGAAGAAAGCATGAGAGATTAATGGAAATCAAGGAGATAGAAGATGGCTGTTGATGTTGCATATAAACTATTAGAAATTGTAGCTATCAAGGAAAAAGTAAACAGTTCGAGTTCCACAAACGAAAAGTGTGAGAAAAGAAATGGTTAAACTAGAAGAGGAGAATATACTTAACTATTTCGAAGATAAAAAGATGGAATCTTGATGTCAATTTGGTAGCATGCGTAAGTTGATTGAGATGTAAAAATAATTGTAAAAAAGACGGAGAGAACCACATCACATCATATATATATATATATATATATTGAGTTTTTATGATGCTTGGGACCAAGTACTCGATATCGAAATAGAAATTGTGCATTAATAGAATTAATGAGTAGAAAATTGTCATTTAACTGAGCAGATATGATGCCATTGAAGTTTCGTGAAAGTAGTATTATGTCATTATTTGTTAAGACTATTTTCAATCTGCTGGTTGAAAAAAAACAGATTCAATCATCAGACTGAACAAAAGCCCAAGAGTTAGTACATCATAATGGTGCCTTTACGAAACTGAATTCGGCATGATTCTGCTCAGTTAAATGACAAACTTTATATATATATATATATATATATATATATATATATATATATATATATATATATATATATATATAGAATATGTTAGAATAAAAACAAGAACAAAAAATAAACGAAAGCTTTTTCGTTGAACAAAAGAAAACTGAAATAAAAACTAAAAGACAGTATCGTGGTATGTTGCCATTTTGAGTTAATTTTGATTACTCAAATATGAGTCACGTGCATTAAACTAATAGATAATTATTTCCTATTTTTAAATATATGTGCTTGGAATATTCTGGATGATAAATGTATAATAGTGTATGTGTATGCTTGTACAGAAACGCTAACCTGTTTAGGAGTATGTTGCATCCAATATTAATCAATATATGTGTCTATATGTGTGTGCATATTAATATAAGTATCACGTGTATTAAAACAATAAACACAGTTGAAATAAATTTGGACGAAATATTTTGGATAATAAAGTGTGTAATTTTATGTGTGTGTGTTTTTGTAGAAACGCTTGATTGCCTAGGTGTACATTGTACGGTAACGTTAGTTAGTATATATATATATATATATATATATATATATATATATATAATTGGAGTAGATAGATTTATCTATCGCCCGGTTCACACTCTACCCACGTCTATTGAACAGGTTAAGAAGCTCATCCGTTGTTCCCTGTTTAGGATGTGGTTTCCGGCTTTCTCTTTTCCAATCTTCTCACTTTGTTTTTCTTTTCAATTAGAGTAAATAGATCTATCTATCGCCCGGTTCACACTCCGCCCACGTCTATTGAACAAATTAAGAGGCTCATCCCTTGTTCGCTGTTTAGGATGTGGTTTCCGGCTTTCTCTTTTCCAATCTTCTCACTTTTTTTTCTCAACTGGAGTAGATAGATCTATCTATCGCCCGGTTCACATTCCATCCACGTCCATTGAACATGTTAAGAGGCTCATTCCTTGTTCTCTGTTTAGGATGTGGTTTTCGGCTTTCTCTTCAAAATTTTTCACTATTACGTAGCCACCTGCACGTCAGTGGCGTTACCGCCTTGTTCGGGGTTATTATATTAAAGTTATTATACTCAAGCTTAAGAACCTTTATATATATATATATATATATATATATATATTGGTGGTGTTTCCACTTGACTTTCTATTGGTTATTATCTTGCTTTCTTCTTTCCTAAACTCCATCCATAACAGCGTGTCCTACCTCAGTATCTTCTTTGTTTGTTTTTAAATCCAAACCCTTAATATCAGTGTATATGATTCTCGGCTGAAAAGAGTAAATACCTCTCAATGAAAAAATCCTATAAATATTACCCTCTGATTTTAGGTTGAATTTATTTGGTGCCCTCTATGCAGAAAAGCGAATATATATATATATATATATATATATAAAGTAATTTTCATCATTTATATTTAGTATCTTGTCTTAAATCACTATTTAGATTGCTGGTCATATTTCTGTTAACACTGCATAAGTTCATAAAATTACAAATGTCTTATACGTTTTCTCTTACTTTTTGATAAAATGATTGGAATTTACTTAACCTCTCTTAAATATGTGACATGGAAGTCTAGTTAGAATTTCAAGTGTGTCGGAAGTTTCTCTCGTTTATGTTAGAATAAGCGTCATTCAAATTCATAGCAACGGATAAAAGGAGTGCACGGCATTAAAATTAATCAAATGATTAATTAATTTAATTATAAAGCAAAGCAGAAACAAATTGATGACTTTTCTTGATGCGTATATCATAGATACTAGTGATTCAGGTTTGTATCTCACTATAATGTTGACCCTTTCACCGTCGTGTGCGACTTTCGTTAATATGTTCTCAATGTACAATCAAATAACTGATTATTTTTTATTCTTTTGCAGACATTTAATATCTGCCAATAATTTTCTGTTGTACACATGCCATTTTTCCTGTCAACTGTTGATCTGAAATCTGGTTATTTACAACATACCTTTATCTAAGCAGAATTCACTTACTGTTCTAGGATACATGCTACGAAATGAAGGCTTAGAAAATTCGACACTCACAGCAAAAAAGGGGGAGAGGAATAAAGTGAATTAACCACTTAAAGAGTCCGTGTAAATATATGTTAAAATCGGAAGTGAAGTGATAGTAAAATAACACATATTACAAAGAAGAAGAAGAAGAAGAAGAAGAAGAAGAATATGGACTCTTTGGAATTCTGTAATCTTCATCAGTCAAGGTAACCTTTCCGATAGTACTTCCTGCAAATTTCATAAATTATAAGAAATCTTTTTTTTTAATATTTATATTGAATCTTTTTAATGAGAGGCAACTAGATTTTGATATGTATTAATATATGTGACCAAGATTTATTGGCAAGGTGATTCTTGTAAAATGATAAAGCACTGTCCTACAAGATTAAACGCTTTAAATAAACAAAAGATATATTTATTTTTAACATTAGCACTGAAGGCATATAGAATAACTACATTTATCTTACCAGTATTTTCAACTTTGATGGCTTCTCTCAGTTTTCCAAAGAGAAATTAAGATACCTAGAAACGGCATGGTACATGAAACTAGAACAACCTCGTCCATCTAACTAAATGAAGGATTCGGTTCGAAATTTACGTACTATATCAACTGAATACGGCAGGAGCGTACAACAGCCAAAATGTCGTAAATGTGACTATAAAGATATATAAGAACAATAGTCCGAACAATCTAAATAAATTTAGTAGCTAATTTAATAGGAGAAAATAGTAATCGATGTGGTATTATTTGCAAAATTCATGTTTACACAAGTTTTATTAGTTTTGTTTTGTCTAGTAACCTCCCAAATATTCTTGGGTTTCTAGAAATTAGTAGTTTTTGTACACTTCATAAAAATTATAAATGCTTAGCTTATCTATTGCCTTTTTTATATCTACTAATCAATTTATGAGAATATCTAGTGGTATATTTGGTCCGTCGACTTCATTTCACCTTACGTTGATATCTTCTAAATACTGTTTGTTAAATGTTTTCCCTGAAGGAACCAACCAAACACTACCTCAGCTACTACTAGCCCCACTTCCAGTTCCAGCCACCCAGCCATCTTTGCTAGGTGCAATAATATGCAATAAATTCTGCTTTTTAGGAGAGCAATTCTCAACGATGACAAAAATGTGCATCTCAACTCTCTTCTCATGGTCTAAATGAATATACAAATTCATTTTTGCCTTCTACACTATAATCTTATTTTTGCCTCTACCTTAAGGCAGAGGCATTGTATTTGATCGCCTTTGTTTATTTATTTGTTATTAATTTTTTTTTACCTGTCAAATGCCAAATGCTAAAATACCTCACCTAGATCATTGTAAATACTAAATTACTTTCTCTGTTTCATCTACAAGTGCGCATTAAATTTTGAGAGTTCACTTTTTGCATTTTTACTGTAAAAGTTTATTGCATTTGTTTTTTCTAATTTTAATAGTCATCGCTTGCTAAACGCTGAAATGATGACGGTGTAGACTTGGCGGAGGCTTTCAGTCTTTGAGTGCTTATTCTAGTTGTCAATTTATTTTCTTTGGCTGAAAATAAACTTAGCAATATAATGTTTTTACTCAAGTCTTCGTTTTGATTTTTTGTCCTCTGTCACTCAGTATATTTTGTTTTTATATCTTTAACCAGCGTTTTGAATCCATTAATGAACATGGTCCCCTATACCGATGGGTATTACTAAGTTGTACTTAGTAAGTAGTAATAAAACCTGATTATTATGAATTTTTAGTTAATATTGGTTGTTTTATTAGCATTTAAGTAATGCCAAATACTTTAGAAACAAATACTAAATACCGGAATTATATTTGAATCTTCAAAACGAAGATCGTTTGATGTTAATATTATGTACTTTTATTTTTTGCAGATTCTTCAATAATATATCGGGATAGGCTAATTAATTATAAGACACTAGTTGTAGGTCAATATTTTGTTAATGTACAGCTGTTCATTTTAGAACAGTTTCACATGTGGATACTCACTGAACGCTAGAATCTTAAACTCGTCAACTCTAGAGCTAGTAGTTTGTTATCCTTCATAACCTCAGAAACTTAATTATCTACTTTCTCCTTTTACCATCATGTCACATGCCTCATTCAGCAACCCTCTAACTTCAATGGCTTTCAGACATTGAACTTTAGTATAAAAAAATTACGGTGTTGGACAAAAGTACACTAGTCGAAAACTATTCTCTGTATGAACAGGCATAAAATAAGGTTAGGGTGCTCATTGATAATCTAAATCTATGATTATAAATCTAGAAATCGAATGAAATGTTAAACGTGGGGTTAAACCTTTTTTAAATGTATTTTATTAACATTTAATCTATTATGAAATTACTAATCTTAAAATTATCAATACCTGAAAAGTATACTTAAATTTCTTATTCTTCCTTAATTCGTTATTGTGAGCTGTTAAAGGCAGTATCGCGTCCCAAAATCTGACCAAATGACCAAACATCCAAAATTGTTTGAAAACCCATTCTTTTTAAGGCCGAGTAGTTTTCAACGCTTTCTCATATATTCAATAATTTTAGCTAAAAAATATATATATATATATAATTTTCTCTGAAAGTATTTTTTAATTTATTCTAAATTTCCTACTCCTTGAGTCGTGTCAAGACAAGAGTGGTTGTCGATCATAGGAAATAACAAATTAACAGCTTGATGTAAAAAGAAAAAAACACATTCAAAGAAATAAAAACTTGTTAAATCCGTCAAATAGAAAATACAGACATGCTTAATTGAACGAAGACAGGATTTAAAGTGAAAAAAAGAAGCTCTATAATAAAATCCATGGCGATTCACTTGATGTTAATGATAGAATTTGATAAGAAAAATCAAGAGTCGTAAAAGAACTCCTCGTGAAATACGACAGAAATAATAGAATTTCTGCTTAAAAGGTTGTTTCCTGAAAATAATGATGTTTGCTTTCTAAAATGAGAGCGGGAAAACAAAAATAAACTTTCAGATTAGAAATGAAAAACATTGCCTTTAAAAGATGACTTAATGATTCGTTTACTTTTTCGATCATGATTGACAAATATATTCTTTTGTGATTCAATTCGAATCCACGATACTAAATTCGCTCAAAAATCAGAAATTTATTTATTTCTTAACTAAGCCTTCTAGTATTTTATCTTTGTTTATTTAGGATGTACGTTGTGGTGTAGGGGATATCAGCTCGGAACACGAGATCTTTGAGCTGAGTTCGAATTCGTTGCATTCTCTTACGCCCAAATGCACTTGCGAAAGGTATTAACCCGTCTTTCTTCCTCCAGCTACGGGTTAAATCGCAGTAAACAGAATAAACTGAGTCTACACATTGGGTTCTATAACCTATGTTAATAACCAGTCTACCAAAGAAAGTAATGGAGGCCTCTTGCGGAAAAATATTATGCACAGTCAGTCATGTTTCTTTCGATAAATGATCGCCAAAGAATGTATCACGTATCGAACTTAACTGATTGATATTTAGGAAAGAATTGAATAAAAACCGGCCTCTCGTGCCGTAGGTTGTTCATATCTTTTGCCATCGTTGATAACTTTTCCTATAGAGTTTTGTCAAATAAAGTACATTTGTACATTTTATCCAATACATTCTGCAGTTTTTGTAAATTTTATTCGGTTGAACATCGTCATTATTATTTTAATCACTGATTATCAAGCCGGTATTTCGGTAATTTTTGTCTTTCTGGTGTTGTCGCAATTAGTACGGTGAGGGCTTTTCAAGCTATTTAATGACCCTCGTTTCGGCTCAGTATTTTACTAATGTAGCAGCGCTTCACTGTGGAAAGTTGTACCACGTGGATACACACTTAACATTAACAAGAGTGTATATATATATATATATATATATATATATATATTCTTCTCTACTCGAAGACATAATTATGGTCTAAAAAATAAAATGAGACACTGTTAAAGACCGAACACGCGACAACAGCTTCCATAAATCGCAGTAAACAGAATAAACTGAGTCTACAACGCCTCAGTATTCTCTCTCTCTCTCTCTCTCTCTCCATAAGTGTGACAGCAGTGAAATACATACAAACATACATACATGCATACCTGCGTCTCTTTCACTAACATACGTGGTATCCTCACTAACTTTCACAGCTTAGAATCATTCCTTCACATTAACTCACCTGATATTTTAGCTCTATGTGAAACTAGACTTGACCCTTCTATCCCCACTTCTGATTTTTCAGTTCCTGGTTACCTTCCCCTCTTCAGGAAGGACTCCAATATTCATATACATGGGCTTGGTGTGTATGTCAGCGAACACCTCCCCCTAGCTAGGGTGACATCTTTTGAATCCCTGGATCATTCTTTCATCTGCTTTCGTCTCTCACTTCTAAGCTCGATTAGCTATCTCTTCTTTTTCTACCGCTGCCTCTCCTCCTCTGACTGTTCGTTACTTGACAGCATTCTGACATTATCGACGAAGCCATTTCTTCCCATCCCTCTGCCCATATATTTGTGTTTGGTGACTTTAACGCCCACCACACCAAGTGGCTGGATAACTCTGTCACCGACCTTGCTGGTGTCCACACCAATAATTTTTCAATCACCAGATCCCTTACGCAAGTGGTGGACTTCCCCACGCTTTTCTCCGACAACCCTAAAGGAAGGGACTCACTACTAGCCCTCTGCTTCACTTCCATCCCAGACTCTTGCACTACCAGACAGCTCTGCTCTCTCGGAAACTCTGACCACACCGTAGTTTCCGTCAACATTTCATTCCACTCCCACCCAGACCAGTAGAATATCCTACTGCTACCAAAGAGCAGACTGGGATTCGTTCCGAGACTTCCTCTGTGACGTCCCATTGAACAAAGTTTTTAGTCTTCACATCGGAGACTGTGCATCTGAGGTCTCCTCCTGGGTTAAGGCTGGCATCGAAGCCTTCATCTCTGCCAGGAAATTTCAGCTTAAATTTCATTCGTCTTCATGGTTCTCGCTTGCTTGCTCGGCCGCCATTGCCCACCGGAATCATTTCTTCCGGCTCTATCATAGGTACACGTCGGACCAAAACAGGCGCCTTTTCGCCTCAGCTTGTAATAAGTGTAAAAAGATACTTAAGGAAGCTAAGATGTTGTTTGCTGCCAGAATGAAGCAACGCATAGCATCCTCTAAGTTCGGCGCCAAAGACTACTAGCGACTCTGTAAAAGGGTGCTTAACAAGAGCAATTCCTCAATACCCCCACTAATAAATAAATTTGAGGTCCTCACCTCCTCAGCATACAAGGCTGAATGCGTTGCTCGTAGATTCTTGACCAATTCGAGACTGGACTCGTCTGTAGTTTCTACACCCGACTTCCCACCTAGAACTGAAGCTCAACTGAATGACGTCCACATTACACCCTTGCTGGTCTCTAACATAATCTCAAAATTGACCATCACAAAGCGAGCGGAGGGCACGGAATCCCAATCATAGTCTTAAAGAAATGTGCCCCTGAACTCTCCTCTGTTCTTTCTAAGCTCTACAACTTCTACCTATCTGCTTCCTGCTTTCCTGTCTGTTAGAAATCTTCCTCTGTAGTTTCTATATTTAAAAACACTGGAGAACCCTCGGACCCCGCAAATTACCGCCCTATCAGCATTCTTCCGATCTTTGGCAAAGTGTTCGAAGCCATTATCAACGCCGAGGTGGTTCAGCATCTCACATCACACAGGCTCATCTCGGAAAAGCAGTATGGTTTCCGCTTCACCAGGTCTACTGCTGATATGCTAACGACCATCACCGAGTATATATACCAGGCTCTCGACAATAATGGCGAAGCCCGAACCATTGCCTTGGATATCTCTGAAGATGTCGACAGAGTTTGGCATGCCTGGCCTTCTATGCAAACTGTGGAGCTATTATATAACTGGACATTTGTTTGACCTAATCCAGTCTTTCTTCTCTAACCGCACATTGAAGGTGATATTAAACGGACATGCCTCCCAAAACTACCATACGAACGCGGGTGTCCCTCAAGGCTCTATCCTATGTCCTACGCTCTTTCTGATCTACATTAATGACCTCCCTGATACCATAAGATCTCAAGTAGGTGTGTACACCGATGACACCACAGCTTTCTCTCGCCTTGATAAAAAATCTGGTGTGGGCGACAAAGCTAACCTTGCAGCCGAGCTTGAAAATGACCTCCGATTCTTAGTGGACTGGGGTAAGAAATGGCTCGTAAATTTTAATGCTTCTAAAACGAAGCTGCTATCAATTAACCATCATAGACAATCGCACCTACCTCCCATTAGCATGGACTAGGCTTGCCTCCCAGAGAGTAAAACACTACGCCTTCTTGGTCTCACACTTTCAGCGGACCACAAGTGGAATGACTATATTGAATCCATCGCTAAATCCGCTGCCATGAAAGTCGGTTCTCTGTGCAGGGCCCGGAAGTTTTTTCCGTCTGAATCTATCCTGCACATATGTAAGTCTACCATCCGGCCGTGCATTGAATACTGCTGCCACATCTGGTGCTCTATAGGTACGAATTTGCACGAGATATAGATTAGCAACTAGGTCCCACACTTTTAGAGTGAAACCGATAAAATATAACCGCAATTTCTACTCCAACTATTTCTTTTCTCGCACTTCCCGACTGTGGAATTCCCTTCTACATGATTGCTTCCCCGACGGCTACAATCTCCAGGATTTTAAATGTAAGGTCAATAGACACCTCCTAACACACTAACTCGCAACCATTCTTTCAAACACTCTTCCCATCTACACAACCCTCAACATTGGTATCCTGACCCATCTACCACCCTACTTCTGACATTTCTTATATCTAACCACACTTTCTCTTTAACTTCCTCTATATAACCCCATGCGCAGTAGTGGCAGTCGGATGCCTTGCTTGGGGTGAAATGGTTAATATATATATATAGTATTTTATTGTAAGCGATTATAATAAGAAAACATTTTAGATAACTACACAAAACTTTCATGTTTCACTTCCATTGGACAACTTTATTTTGAGATCAAGATGCTTCTTGGTCTACTTTGGCTTTTCTGAAATCTTGTGCTGATGATCTTTAGAATTTTCTAAATATAATTCTACTATATATTGCTGGATTTTTGCTGAGTATTTGGATTAAAGTATTTTACTATTGGGTTTGGCATGTATGTTCTTCAGATTTCTTCATGAGTAAATAACATTTAGCAATTAATATTCAATCTTGTATTATCCACGCTGACATTATTCTTTTCGGCAGAGCCTCGTCTTGGTTCCTGTCTGTCTGAAGGCAAAGAATTCTACAAGGTAGCCACCTGGTGGAAGACTGGGAAGACTGAGAATCTATCTTATACCCTGGCGACTTCATCCTTCTTTCTGGCATATTCAAGTTTCAAAATTAATATTAAAATTAATGGAAAACAGGCTAGAGGATTAATGAACAGGTTGTTTAATCTTGATCAATTAAATTTATATTAAATAAAAAATTTAATTCTATATTCCTTGAAAATTACTCGGATCGACAGTTACTTAAAGAAGGCCGAAGAGAATGACAAAGACGATAAGATTGTTTAAACTGCAAATAATGGAAATCATGATATCTTTTCTTAACACTCAGAAAACCTACTATATTTTAATATGTATTTTCTATTTTTTCATTTCTCATCTATATAAATAATCGATATATTTGTTCAAAGTGTTTACAATTAAATTGCTTAATTATTCAAATAATGTAATTTTCTGCTTTTAACTGATAATAACCTTGGCCTTTTAGGGGCAGATCTTGTAGAGTATAAAGTGGATTAAGCAACTGCTTTTTATAGATGTATTTTTGAAATCGAAGAAATTTAATTTCTGGAATGTTTACATTTTAAGTAAATAAAATAATAATCTAACTCGATTTGTATTGATTTTTTCAAAAAGTAAATAGTTTATGATTAAATAAAGGAGGTACTTTTTATTCATGATTGAATAGGCATGAATGAGAAATTTGAATATTTGGGCTCTTCTTCGCAGATGCTAAATAAATTAAAATAAAATAATAATTATGAATGAAAATAATACGTAAATTAAAGCCGAAATATAAATATTGATTGGAATCATGTTTAACATATTTTTGCCAAATTTTCAATTGGTTTTATGTTCTGATCAGTTTATGAATTTCAAAATGCAAATGAATACAACAAACTTTCTAACAAAACAATTTTTACGAGTTCAATTTGAAGATTATAATTCTTATCTTAAAATAAACCACAAATACGACTTATTTAAAGCTTCTAAAACAGCTTATCTTTTAAGTGTGTAAGAAGAGGAAAAGCGTAAATTTTTAATTTTTGTATTTGACCTGGTGGTTCTGGCAACGAGGTCGGATCAAAATGTATCGGCACTGTTGTTATGGTAACAGAGCTAAAACGTACGTAGAATGAAGCTGCTTGGAACAGACTGACATTGAATTCTATCGTGTATATACACTACGGTATAACATTATCGCTCGTTCCCGTTGTTGATAGCTGTGATTGGAAGGAAAGTGTATATAATGCGGTTGTCACGTCGTACCGCAAAGTTTCCGTCAGTGACCATGTCCCATGCAGCTGGTCAAGCACAACAATCCCCGGGTCCGACAACAATCATATTCCCCAGATCTCGCCCGTTACGACATTTTCGTCTTAGCAAAATCAAATAACTCTTGAAAGGAACAAAATGTCAAGACTTCGAGTAATTCTAATTTATAGACAGGGCATATATTCTATTGATGATATTCCTCGAATATTTCGGCCGGCAGAAGAGAAATATACTGTTTAAATAAATAAATGGAGCATCTACTTTAATATAAGTCACAAGAGATAAAAATCTATCAATTAATAAACAGAAAACGATTTATAAAATTACTTTGTTTACGTTTATATACGAAACTGATCAAATATGAACACTTTCAAAGACTCTATGTCGACAGGAGTTTCGTTTATATGTATCGTTCAGACCTTGTTTTATCGGTAAATTTTGTTCATGGCCGAGTCGTTTGAAACACGTCGGATCTGACAATTTAAAGCGTGAAACAGACAGTCAACATGCAGTGTTCATTCATGTATAAACACTGATTCTATTAATACATTTCAAATACAGCAAACGATTACTGTTTTTATGGTTGTCAGTTATATTACATTCCACAAGAAAATTAATTCACTGAAATACATGATTAAGTATATATTCATTCAAGGGAAATTGTGAAGGATCTGTACCGCCTTACTTGCAATATTCAAAGAGTTCTTTCTTTGGATCAATGAACAATTAAAGCCGACTTAGCACAATGTTCACAAATGCTGGCAAATTTCGATATTAGTTTATTCAAATTTTGCTTTGATTTGAGCTGTTAATATCCGAATTGTATACATCTTTTCTCGACAAACAAAATTATTTCATGAGCACGCATAGAATGAATTCAGGGTGCGAGTTGTCTGGAGATCCTACAACCAACGATCTGTTGCGAAGAAAATATTCCTTGAAGCCATTCAAGAAATAACTAAGAAAATTAATAATCCGCAACAATATTAACTCTCTAGAATCTTGGTGCTATATTTTACACTCTCACGCTCTGTTCCTCATCATATATATATATATATATATATATATATATATATATATATATATATAATGAACTTAATCACAGTAAGGCAACACTAATAATTACAGACTAAACATCTGAAAATAATGCTAACTTAACAGTAATTTAAATGGTCTTGTAACCCGGCGAGAACTACCTCGTGGGTAGTGGGGGAGAAAAAAAGAAACAAACAGCGCACAAGAATAATACGTCTAGTGCCCGTTGGAAAGAAAAATAAAAAACAAGACGAAACCTTAACAATGAAGTGCTCTATACAAAAGTACGAAAGTACGAAAGTAGAGCGAGAATACAATACAAGAAATCTAGAAGTGAGCCACCACCTACCGCGGTTTCACACAACGGTTCTTCAGGATAATAGGCCTATTACCCTGAAAAACCGTTGTGGGAAACCGCGGTAGGTGGTGGCTCACTTCTAGATTTCTTGTATTGTATATATATATATATATATATATATATATATATATATATATATATATATATACTGTAATATTTACCACTTTTCAGTCGTTGTACGTGCCAGCCTTCTTCAGGTGCTAGAAATGCCGTAAACATGGCAATAAAGATGAGGAAAACATTTCAATCATTGTAACTAATCATCTCATCTCAGAAGATTCCTTTTAGCAAGAAACAGACTTTCTCGTCTGGCTGTTGATTTTAATGTCCATTTTCATATTTACATACGTTCTATCCTTGATATTCAGCAATTTAACCTATAAATATAGCATAGTTTTAAACTATATTTTATCCTATATGTATATGTGTGCGTAGGTGTGTTCGTGTGTGTGTGTATTTGCGTGTGTGTCTGTGTACGTGAATACACACATTGTTTTTGACAGATATACTCTATAGATTACCAGCATTTTCAAATTATTTAAAATTTATTACAGGTTCTCAGTGTTAACACTGTACTAACAAATTTTATAAAAAATGCTAATGTAACTTTTTATGTTTGAGGAAAAAAATGCCATCACGGCGGTATTTTCAAAAATTTCTAATTAGTTTAACGACAAGTTAAAACTTTATTCAAAGAAGGCGAGTCTGAAAGACAAATTTCCAAGACTTCGATCAGATGCAATATTCGTTACAAATGTAGTTCAAAAGTACAAATGTTGAGAGAATAGGAACTGGAACTCCAAAATGGACATCTGTTTCGGTGGATAAACACTTGATTATTCAAATCAAAAGAAACGGAAAGAAAATTATTCCGGATTTGACAGCTGAACTTAATTCATGTAGACAGCAACCGTGTCACTCTCAACTTAGACAAATCGACGTAAATCAGAGTTGCATGGCCCACAAGAAACCCGTGTTACAGAATGTGAATAAATAGTAAAGAATGTTATGGGCAAAAAAGCATAAGAAGTAGACATTGAAACAATGGCAATATATATTGTGCACAAAGATGTCCAAATTTGAACTTTTTGTTGCTAAGAAGAGAGCGTATGTAAGACAAAAGGAAGGACTAAGACTGAATGATGAATGGGTGATTCCAACAGTTAAACACGGTGATGGGTTTGTTATGGTGGGTGTTTATTTCTAACGAGAGGGATGTACATTTAATTCAGGTTAAATGACTCACGAAATACAGAATAATACCATTCAATTTTGAAACAACATTCTATACCATTTTTTTTTGCATAATTTGAGAAAGTCATCTTTTAATAAGACAAAGTTTCAAGAAGTCTCTTCTATATTATGTCAAAATTACTAAGAGTTAAAAAAAAGGAATAACATTTTAGAAATTATGTCTTAGTCACTTTAATCTGTTGACCTCTCTTCGACTGAAATAAAATGAAATGAATTGGCTAGGAGAGTTCAAAGAGAATCCACAGAATGTGAGAGTGAACCTTTCAGAGTTTGAAGAATGTTTGGAAAGCACGCCTGAAAGAATGTCAGAAAACTGTAAAGCAGTAATTAAGGAAGGTGAGGGTTTTATTGACGAAAGCAAAATATGAAGATTTTGTATGATATTTCCTTATAGTTAAGTGCATCTTTGTCAAAATAAAAGCAAATATAATATAGTTACTAAAGGTTTACATTTCACTTTAAAAAATAGAAAAATATTTCATTCTAAGTATTTTTCTTAAAGAAATGCAGGGTGGCTCAAATCTGTTGAGCCTAATTAGAAGTGTTTAAGAATCTTGTCATTGATCCTAGGACTTGATACTGAAAGAGTCGAAAAAGAAGATAATTTTCTTATAAAAATTGTTGTATATTTTGTTTTTAATTAGATTATATATAGAGAGTATATTTATTCTTCACTTTCGGTAACTGTTTCAATGTGTTTGCAAAGAAGCTAGAGGAAAAAGCAAAAGCAACCAGTAAAGTACTTATATCGTGAGAACATCAAAGAACTTTGATAAGAAAACACTTTGCACGAAGAAGAAGACAGAGACTAAGCAGAAAATATTAGAACATTGAATATACAGTTTTTATTACTGTCCGTTCAATAGTTATTGCTTATGGCTAAGTAGGGGTGATGAAGGTAAATACAATACAATATAGAAGACAGCACCAAGGAAGATATGAAGTTGCATGAAAGCGAGACCGGAGTGCGAGATCACGCGATCTATCATGAAGAAGGAAGCGGTTCATTTAAATTTCTCAAGGGAAATTCAAGATGCGGTGTCCGTACAAAGACAATCGTCTAAGAAAAGTAGAGGAACCTGAGAAAATCGTCATAAAAGGCAACAATTGTACAAGGGGCTACGCAAATATATATATATATATATATATATATATATATATATATATATATATATATAAACAGCATGTGAGTTGTTCTGGGAAAATTGCCGGTCATAGAGCAACTGATCAACGAATTAAATGAAAAGAATTAGAGTTCAGACAGACATAGGTTATCAGCAGACTATAACTGCTTATAACAAAGCGTAATGTCTCTTAGTCCAGTTTCTCCACACTAAATTATCACAAAGTTATTATGCTAAAGCTTAAGAACCTTTATATATATATATATATATATATATATATATATATATATATATATACGTTTTGTTGAAAACGACTTTCAAGGACGATTTTATTACTTTGTGATATAGCTTTTGCAGTATTCATACATGTTTCTATTTTGCTAGAGTTAATCAATGTAAAAATGTTCCGTAATTATTAATTTTACAAGCGCTTTCATCCACTTCACTGGCAATTTTCAAGGATGTTATTTTTCCGATGTTTATTTTTTTCCTTATATTTTAATTGTTATTAAATTTATTTTGTGTCTTTGTTAAAGGAGCGTTCACTCAAAACTTGCACGTGCCACATGAGACTGGAAATCGCGTGAGCATCTTTCTATTTTAAAACAAAAATTTCAATACTCAATTTCTACAATTAAATTATGTAAGGTTGATAGTAGAAGAGTATTTTTTTATATATACCACTCCTCTAATAGCGAGATATTTTTGATATTGTGATTTATACAGTATCCTTGTATATTTTACCTGAATTTTTTCTTAAATTATGGGTTAGAAAATTTTTTTATTACACTTTGGTTTGATAAGTGGCATGTAATACGTCTCTTTCATAAGGTGGTAGTGTATTCAATATAGGTAATTAATTTATGACAAGATGCGCAGTTTTGTACTAGGCTTTCATACACTATAAGTCATTACTAGTTTGAATTTGATGAAGTTATTTAAAAATATGCAAAAATGAAACATGTAAGAATATTAGAAAAATTAAATAAACATTAATAGTCTTCCTTTCGGTCACTTTTAACGAAACATGATTAAAAGATTATACAATTTATTAAAATATATTTATATTCAGGGTGCATTTGTTGAATTGTCGTCTAAATGACAAAAAAAAAATGAAAAGAACACTGACATCCAGAACGAATTTATATATATATATATATATATATATATATATATATATATATATGTATCTATGAATTTTTAATTTGTTTAACATTATTATTTTTTAATGGATACTCGTATTTGAGTGGAAGGTCTGTTTTGATTTTTTATACATTCACGTATCTAAATAAACACTGCATTGTAATTTTGATTATTATTCGCAAACTATTATTATTATATTATTATTTTCAAACGAATAAGAAAAGAGGAAATTATAATTTACTGTTTAACTATATATATATATATATATATATATATATATATATATATATATATATAAAATAAAAACAAACTTTTCACTCAAAATTCAAATATGACCCTTAATGCCAATTTTGTAGATTTCTGTTAAATTCCGTAATCTTGTCTTTGGTTGAGTGTGTTTACATTCGGATGCAATCTTAGCAGATGAAAATCTGGAGTCTACCTATATAAAGGTGAAATTGAACTTTGTCTTTTAGGAAACTTTCTGTGATTTGAATGGTAAAAAAATGTCTGGTCTAAAGAGGGCATCTCTCCGGTGTGGGTGTTTGCCGGTTCGATTACTACCGGAAGAAAGATAATTTTCAAACGATTTTTCAAACGGTTAAGGCAAGTGGAAATTATAATGTACTGCTTAACTATAAGAACATACTTTCCACTCAGATAGGAGTATCCATTAAAAACTAATAATGTTAAACAAATCAAAATTCAAATACGTCGGCTAATGCAAATTTAGTGGATTTTCGTTAAATTCCATAATATATATATATATATATATATATATATATATGTGTGTGTGTGTGTGTGTGTGTGTGTGTGTATGTATATGTATTCTAGATTTACATATTACCTACTAGTAATATCCACAACACACACACACACACACATATATATATATATATATATATATATATATATATATATATATATTCCTATACTGTTATTCAATACTAGCATTATCCATATCATCCTTAATTCTCATAATAATAATAACATACTTGATAATTTTTGTAACAATCAGAAAACTAACATAAATCTCCCCTCTAATTGTAGGAGTAAAATTAGATGTATATGTATGTCCGAAAAAGTAATGTACTAAGCTACTATTTTCACTAAGAATATGATAAAGAAAGAAAGGTGTATATATATATATATATATATATATATATATATATATATATATATATGGCTTTGTCTGTATTATGTTATTTTGTGATCTGATGTATCTATTTTGAATTTATTTCCGGTTTAAATAATACAAGCTTTACTTGCTCTGTTAAAATCGTTTTTTAAAAAATAAATAAAAATTCCGATTGATTTTTTTATATTCAACGGTCTGAATAAGATGATGTAAAATTATATCGTCGAAATAAAGCTCTTTATGTATATGATTACGGGTTAATCCAGTTCAAATTACGACCAGTGAATCAATGTAGAGGCTGAATAGTATCTTAATGGCTGAGCGTTTGTGAATACTATGGGCTGTAAGTTTAGATGTGCAACTAGTGTAATGGATAAAATTTTTAAACTTGAAATCGATGAGGTGAGTTCTTTTTTAGCAGTGTATTTAGCAATAGATTTTATACAGTCTTTTCTTTCCATGTCGGCTGAGATCTTTAGCATGACTAGGCGCAACGAGTCACTCTCCTAAAAGTTAGCATAAGTCATGGTGATAGAAGGCAGAGAGGAGTCTCTGAGATGATTAATGGAGAGAAATTTAGTTTTGGATGTGTTAATTCACAAGCCATCTTTTCCCCCAGTTAACGATGGACTGATGGTCTTTTTCGACATCAACTAATATTTTGACTGACGGAATGATATACGTTACTATGCAGCCGTAACTTCTACTCCAACAGTTTCCTTCCTCGCACTTCCCGACTGTGGAATTGCTTCCTCGACGGCTACAATCTCCAGGAATTTAAATGTAAGGTCAATAGACACTTCCTAACACATTAACCTGCTCCCATTCTATCAAACATTCTTGCCATCTGCCCAAACCTCATCCTCGGTATCCTTACTCATCTGTCACCTTCCTCCTGACATTCCCTATGTCTAACCACTCCTTCTCTTTACCTTCCCCTATGTAGCCCCATGCGCAATAGAGGCAGTGGAATGCCTTGCTTGGGGTGAGATGATTAAAAAAAAATTGAGGTTGGATTAAATTGTTGCGCTATCAGCGTAGAAATGAAGTTAAAAGCTGACATCATTAAGAAGGTCATTAATGAAAATTAAAGACGGAGTAGGACCAAAGGGGACACCCACATTAGTAATAAAGCTAGACGGGTGGCCAATTTAACAATTCGAAAACAAAGACCGGATCAGTTCAAAGAAGTTTGCGGATTCACCGTAGCTTTTCAGCTTGTGGGAATGACCTGAATGCCAGACCCTGTAAAAGCTTTCGAGGTATTCAATAATATAGCCTGAGCTTCGCCATTTTTATCTAGAGTATGATAAACTCTTTCAGCGAATTATAATCAGTACATCATCAGTTGACTTAGAGAAACGAAAGCTATACTGCTTGTCTAAATAAAGCCCTGCGATGAGGGCTGATGAACCAATTCTGTATTTGAAAAAAGTAGAAGACTAAGAGGTCGATTGTTAGAAAAGTCGGACGGCTCACCAGTGTTTTTAAAAACTGGAACAACTGATGATGACATGCAACAGTCAGGAAATCAGGAGTCATTGATGAATTTATTATAGAGTTTAGAGAGAATAAGAGCCAGTTTGGAAGCACACTTCTTAATGACAATTACAGACATATCATCCTCTCCACATGCCTTGTAGGGATCTATGTTATAAATGATAGCAGAACCAATGGAACGTATTACATCAATATCTCTCAATAGATACTCAGTTCTAGAAAATAATTTAGGTCGGGATATTCTGGATAAATAAAAACAAGAGTTGGAGGTGACTTTACAGACAAAGCACTAAACTCTATCAGCAGAAGAAATTGATTGAAGTTATGTTATGCATGCTGTTGTGTCAATGTTACTTCAAAATACCTCACATATACGGTCTCCCTAAAATCACAAAAACGGTATTCCGCTAAGGTCAATTGTTATTTAAGAAGACTTTGCGTGCCACCCCCTCCGAATCACTTGCTTGTAGATATAACTGACCCATTAATAAAATG
The DNA here is from genome assembly GCA_037127315.1 of Ascarosepion bandense. Taxonomy (NCBI): domain Eukaryota; kingdom Metazoa; phylum Mollusca; class Cephalopoda; order Sepiida; family Sepiidae; genus Ascarosepion; species Ascarosepion bandense. Next base: position 1,288,732 of record JBBBDQ010001349.1, read on the forward strand.
TCACTCTTATATGTCCAAATCTTCGCTCATCCCGTGGAAATAATTGAATATGTTCCCATCCAGTACAACCAGAGGTTCAGCCTGGACGTGGTGAGTTTTTCATCAGAGTACCAAAAAAGGAGGTATAGGTATTCAGGGACAGACTGGATTAAGACTTATCCCTAGAAGAACGTACCAGTATAGAAATAGATAATTTGATGGAGATGCTGACTTTCTATATACAAACAACACACTTCCTAATGGAATCAGACATATATTGGCTGGATGATGTTTTAGTAATAAGCTCATCTTATAACAAACAATGATTAACATATACATGGAATACGTCCAAGAGATGGCATTAGAATCTACATCATTAGCGCCAACATTATTGCTGAGATACTTAGATGACACCTTCTTACTTGGACTACACCAGAAAAAAGTTAATTTTTTACTGAACCATGTGGAGTCAATAAGCTCATCGATACATTTCATAATGGAAAAAGAAAATGACAAGAGCAAACTATCATTGCTGGATGTACTAATATTTCGAACTAAGCATGGGTCAAAACAACAGTATATTTCAAGTCAACATTCACTGAACCATACACAAACTTCAAGTACCACTACCCATACATAAAGAAAGGGGTCGTTTGCTGCTTGCAACATCGATCAAAAGTCCTAAGTGGAAAACAGATATATATGAACAAGAAATGGTCAGTGTACACTGCAACCTTCAACGTAACTAATACGCTGGGTATATACCAGCAGCTTTGACCAAACTGAGACAGAAGTGTGTAAGAGAATAACAACACTCAAAAAACAACTTTGGTCCGCTTACCCTATATAAAAGAATGTTCGTAAAATATACAAAAGATCTGTGAACGATCTTCAAAAGTAGTTGAACAATTCACAGACTCCTCGTGAGAATAAGACCTTTGATAGTGGAGAACATCATTAAAAAGTGCGTCTACGCTATCCCATACAGATATAGTAAGAAATATAAAGGAGAAATGGGCTGCTCCTTTAAGATAAGATTTAAAAAACACCATAACTTCATAACATGAGAAGAAATAGAATAATTAGGTGTAGCTGTCTACAATAAAAAGAAATCTCTTCCACCTGTGAATAGAAAATACCAATGCAAAATTTAAAAACTTAGAGTATCAGCGCATATTCTAGGCCACACAAAACTTATAATCAGTCAAGCATAGAAATGAATACAATATGGAAACCAGAAATATGGAGTGTTACAGAAAAAAACAATGACAACAACAAATTTGTAGTATGAGCTCTAGTAACATTTTATAAGTTCCCTGAAATAATTACACTCAAAGACAACATATCCTAGGGAACAAAATCCGTTTGTGACTTGACCCGAAAAGTTGTGAGTTTAATATCTGGCTACATCAGATTTGAACAAAACTTCGAGAGTTGAGTTAATGAGAGATAACTGATACTGTAACACCTGGAAGAACAATCTACACAGATAAATGAAATAAAGGGTTATATTTAAAATTTTAATAATCTGAAGAAAGCTGGGGTGCACAACGACCGTAACATCGGGAATATGGTAAAAAAGATGAGGATAAGGTTAAAAGTATGAACTCAAAGCTTAACATATAACATAAACTAGGGGCCCAATTTCAAAATCGAAAGAGCGTAAATATGTTATAATATACACGTCTAATATTTTATTAATAATTATTATCTACACACACATATATACAGACTGCTTTCAAGAGGAAAACCGCCTAATACTTGCAGTAAAACCTTCTTTAACGGCGCTTTCGGATACGCCTACTTTCAAGTCCTACGGTGAACGTCCTCTTCCAAGTTCTCCTCAGCCAACATCAAACATTAAAATTGACAAAAGAACATTTCCAGACAAGAGACGATCACATCATTCCTCACCATGCGATCGGTAGAGCGGATCTACAGCCTCAGACTATAGAGACAGAAGCCATCTTTATTATATGTAACCAGAAAAATAAATTAAATAAAAATACCGAAATCATTGGAACGAACATCATGAAGAATAACGATTCCCTACTGGTGAAGTTAGGGGAATTATTATTATTATTATTATTATTATTATTATTATTATTATTATTATTATTATTATATTTAATTTTCTGTTATAACTTCTGCTAGGGTCACACTACGGACTAAGACTGCGTCAAAACCTAGGCATGAAGCGGTGTATTTTTATGGCTTCATTTCATTAATTGCTTTTTTCTAACTTTCATAACATCACTAACGTTACATGGACAAAGTTCTTTCTAATGTGCTGCATGTATTTATCAAGACATTTATTGGATATCTCTTAGGCTGGAATTTACAGGGAGTTTTGAATGTTTTGCTGAATTCTTTTATTTATAATTCTACTACGGACCAACTATGATTGTGATATTCTTGTTTCAATTTCCACATGCTTATTCTATTTCGATTTCCGGGTCTTTCAAGGTCTTTATAGTCCGATGTTTTTTCAAAATCCTTGGTTGTTATGTTTCAGTCCACAAGGCAAGATACCAATTAGTGGGCAAGCTTTTTTCCTTTAAGTTTCTGAGAATTATGTCTGGTGTATTTGCTTCAATTTTCTTGTCTGTAAATCTCGTGTAAACCCATACGATAGTCATGTCTTCTGGTAACTGGTTCTGTGTGATATTCATACAAGTGTTTAACATCTTTTCAAAAGTTTTGGTAAATTGTCATTTGTAAGTCCCATTCTATCGTGACGATTTGTATATTCATAAAAGTGTACCATTAGCACATTTATACAAACCAATTTTTCTAGTGTCGTCACTAAAACATTTCATTGTTTTCAGGAGAACTTCCAGCTCACTGTCATTCATAGCATACAACTTTGAGTCAACCATGTAAAATAAACGGCTTATTTTCTTTTGAGACATCTTATAGGCACATTCCGTCTAGCTATGTTGGCTGTTTAATTGTATTAGCGATATACAAAATAATAAGGTGGACAAAGAATCACCTTAAAATATTCCTCTGCTGATGTTTATTTCAAGAGACTTTCTTCCCTTTATATGACTGAGTTGATGTGCTGCTTTCCATACCGAGATATATTGCTTGATGAAATCTATGATAGTTAATACCGTGCATGTATTTAAAGATCCAAGAGTTGGGTACACCATCTAACGCCTTAAGATGATTTATGCAGAAAGTACTGAGATTTTTCTTTGTACTGAAACTGTTTTCCAAGAATATCACTTTATTATGAATTGGTCTTTACATCAGTATGAATCACATTTGCAACGTTTCTATTCAGGAGATAGTATGTCATGTTTTTCCAAAAAGAAATATGTGGGTTTTGTCAGAATAGATACCAAAAGTTTGTAAGTAGTGGGAAAACATGTAATTGGTGTGTAGATCTTTGAAACATTTGTTTCACTTTTTGTTGGTAGATGGAAGGTCATTCCTTTGGTTTCGCATGCCGGAATTTTAGTAGAATCATTGACCATTTCTGGAAGTTCTATGGTTAGTTTTATATGGGCTGTATTTAGATAATAGAATCATAATTTAGTTATTGTATAAATTCCTGGAGATAACCTTTTCTGTTCTATTTTCAGTGCACATTCAACATCCTGTTCTGCGCCCATGTTCTTTCAGGTTTTTTCATCAGTTTTACCACTTGCGTAATCCATTTCGCTTTTTTGTTTCGTGCAAGCCCATATTATTTACCAAAACTGTGTAACCTGATTCATTGTTGTGAAATGGTTGTCAATTCAATTTCTTGTTTGTATATCTTTCTGTAAAATTTTATCGCATCGGTTTTAAAGATCTTGTTAAGTCTGTATAAACTTGATTTTTTGCATAGCGTCGGTTCTTTGAGCATTCAGTTGCATTGTTTGCTTTACTTTTTCATTAGTTTATAAGACTTTATTTTCATTCTTAATTTTGAATTTTCTTTCCAATCTGCAACCTTTTCTATTACTTGTTCCTCTTGCCAGGCCATCGAGTACTGACAATATACGTCTAAGTTGCTCAATTTCTTTCTTTATTATTTTCAAGTTGGATCTTGATGTATATGAGACTGCCTTTTTTTTTTACTTTGATGCTTAATGCTTTAACTGCTGCTATTACTGACGTATATATTGCTTCGTGGATATTTATATGTGATTCTATTTCATCCATCTTTTGGCAAGTGATCTTTTCTTGAGATTTGTGCAACGCATCATACAATGCAGCCATAATGAGATTGTATCCTCAACAAATTATTCTTTGCCTTTTTTTAAAAGTGAATGATTGTGGATTAATTGGAGAATTCTTATGATTATCGTTAGCGTTATACCGGATGTAGGTACCTGAAGATCCATCGTTTGAGTAGGCGTTTGTTCGTATTGCAGATTTTTCGACATCAGATAGGGTCGCTCTTAAGAGACGGGCTCCCTGTTTATCCACTTGAAGAGCCATATTAGATACTTTGTTGTGATTTTTAGTTTTCATGTTGTTTCCACGAATGATGCAGGTGTTCAAAAGTCCTCTCACATTTGTCCGGCATATTAGGTAACAGTTTTTTATTGATGGTTGAGAAGTCTATAGGGGATTCTTTTTTACATACGCAGCAGCTATTTCCTCCTCTGGACGATTAACACCTTCAGATAAAGGTTGTTGGTCAGAGTTTTCCTTCCCCCAGATGGGTTGCCAAGTGACAAAGACGTTTTCGAAATTAAAAAAGAGATTTCGGAAAAAAGCATTGAACATTTATTTAACAAAGCAAGACATTATTATAGATTATTGAATTAAATAAAAAAAGAGATGATCATTACTTTATTCATTGTTCATTTTTTTTTATAGTGATGTTGTTACTGCTTGTATTAACCAGATTAGTTGTTAATTAATTACAAATATTTTTGTTGTTGCTACTATCATGCCTCAATTTAACAAAATGAATTGTCAAAAAAAAATAATGGAAAAAGAAATAGTTAACATTTTTTAATAACATTTATCACTGCTGTAAAATCTATATTAATAATAATAATAACAACAATAATAATAATAATAATAATAATAATAATAATAATAATAAAAATAAAAATAATAAAAATAGCCAAAGAACTCCAAGAAATGGTTGACGATCCCACTAAAATTCCTGCATGGATGACAAAAGGAATTACATTTCTTCTACCCAAGAATGGTGACACAAACAACCCGAAAAACTACAGACCAATTACATGTCTTTCGACAACATATAAACTACTAACATCTATTTTAACAAAACAAACATGTTTATTCTTAGAAAGAAATGACATGATACCGCTTGAACAAAAAGGGTGCAAACGTGGCTGTTATGGTTGTAAAGACCAATTGCTAATTAACAAAATGATCCTGGAAAACTGCTACAGTACAAAGAAAAATCTTAGTACTGCCTGGATAGACTACCGAAAAGCATTCGATAGTGTGCCACATTACTGGATTTTAAAGACTTTAAATATATACAAGATATCGCCCGTCATCATCAATTTCATCAAACAGTGCATGTCTATATGGAAAACAACCCTTTACCTCAATCATATAAATGGAACCTATAAGTCTGATGAAATCAACATCAAAAGAGGTATATTTCAAGGTGATTCTTTATCTCCCTTACTATTCTGCATATCATTAATAGCACTAACCAGTCAACTTAATAAGACAGAATGTGGTTATAAAATAGGCCAAAAGAAAATAAGCCATCTATTTTACATGACTTAAAGTTATATGCTAAGAATGATAATGAGCTGGAAGGTCTTCTGCAAACTGTAAAATGCTTCAGCGAAGACATTGGAATGAAATTTAATTTGAATAAATGTGCTAAAGCTACAGTTTTACGTGGATCAATACAAGAAACGTCCTCAATTAGCCTAGACCCTGCTGTAACAATAAAAGAATTGAAACCAGAAGAAGCTTATAAATACCTAGGTGTAAATGAGAGCGAAAACATTCACCATAAAAAATGAAAGAAATAGTGCGTAAAGAGTACTATAGAAGGCTACGAATGATATTAAAAACTGAATTAAATTCACAGAACAGAGTTATGGCCATTAATAGCCTTGCAATCCCAGTTGTCCAATATAGCTTCAACATCTTAAACTGGACTCTAAACGACATCAGACGAATGGATGCTAAAACAAGAAAGCTTCTTTCTAAGCATAAGATGCATCATCCAAAAGCTGATGTAGACCGTCTATACATACCCCGTAAAGAAGGTGGAAGGGGTCTTATTCAGCTGGAATTGTCATACAAGACAACAACTATTGGCTTACTAACATACATAGAAACAACAAAGGATTGGATGATACAATTAGTAAGGCAACATGAAGAAAGAAAGAAAAATATTCAATAATAAAAGAAGGCAGTAAATACAAACAAGATTTACAGTTAGTAGATTCTGTAGAAAATCAAAACAGAAGCCAAGAACCAACTATTGCGGCAAAAAATATGAAAATGAAAGCCAAAGATAGAGCTCTTGAAAAGATGAAACTGTGCTGGCAAGACAAACCTCTGCTTGGCCAATATCCAGTACGTGCCAATAAATCCAATGTTGACAAAGTTAATACTCATCGATGGTTACGTGCATCTGGATTAAAGTCTGAAACTGAAGGATTTATACTTGCAGCACAAGACCAAAGTCTTTTCACGAGAAACTTTCAGGCAAATATTATGCATAATAATATGGATCCAAAATGCAGGTTTTGTGATAAACACCAAGAAACAATAGACCACCTAATCTCAGGCTGTTCTGTGCTTACTCCAAACGAATATAAAAATCGCCACGATAGAGTTGGGCAATATTTACATTGGACAATGTGCAAACATTATGGAAAAGCTGTAAACAAACACTGGTATGAACATCATCCAGCACCGGTTACAGAAATAGAAGATGTAACCATTCTATGGGATTACACCATCTACACAGACAGAAAAATTGAAGCAAACAGGCCAGACATTATTGTTAAAAACCAGAAGGAGAAAACTTGTCTATTAATTGATATGGCTTGTCCAGCGGATTGTAACATAGCAATCAAGGAATTTGAAAAACTGTCAAAATATAAAGACCTGGAAATTGAAATAGAAAAAATGTGGAAATTGAAAACAAGAGTTGTGCCAGTGATAGTAGGTGCACTTGGAATGATAAAAAATGGAACAAAACAACACATTGAAAGAATCCCTGGAAACTCCAGCTTAAGAGACATACAAAAAATTGTCTTATTAAGCACAGCCCACACACTAAGGAAAACTTTATCTATGTAATGCTGAGGATGATAGGGAAGACTGAAAAACATGAAATGGAGCCATAACAACACGCCACTACCTGCCTTAGGTCTCCCCGCAGACTTGGTTGGTAGTGAGACCAAAGCAGAAATCGAAATATGATGAAAAATGACATAATAATAATAATAATAATTTTGAAGCAAAAGATGCATAATCCAAAGGCTGATGTAGAGCGTCTATATATACCCCGTAAAGAAGGTGGAAGAAGTCTTATACAGCGAGAATTGTCATACAAGACAACAACTATTGGCTTACTAACATACATAGAAACAACAAAGGACTGGATGATACAATTAGTCAAGCAACATGAAGAAATAAAGAAAGAAAAATATTCAATAATAAAAGAAGGCAGTACATACAAACAAGATTTACATTTAGTAGATTCTGTAGGAAAGCAAAACAGAAGCCAAGAACCAACTATTGCGGCAAAAATATGAAAATGAAAGCCAAAGATAAAGCTCTTGAACAGATGAAACAACGGTGGCAATAATGTGGATCCAAAATGCAGGTTCTGTGATAAACACTAAGAAACAATAGACCATCTAATCTCAAGTTATTCTGTACTTGCCCAAAATGATTATAAAAAAACGTCACGATAGAGTGGGGCAATATTTACACTGGACAATGTGCAAACACTAGAAAATCTGTAAACAAACACTGGTATGAACATCACCCAGCACCGGTTACAGAAATAGAAGATGTCGCCAATCTATGGGATTACAACATCTACATAGACAGAAAATTGAAGCAAATAGGCCGGACATTATTGTTAAAAACCAGAAAGAAAAAACTTACCTATAAGTTGATATGGCTTGTCCAGCGGATTGTAACATAGCAACCAAGGAATTCGAAAAACTGTCAAAATATAAAGAAAACGAAATTGAAAAAGAAAAAATGTGGAAACTGAAAACCAGTGATAGTAGGTGAACTTGGAATGATAAAAAATGGGGGAAAAAAACATTGAAAGAACCCCTTGAAAACCCCAGCTTGAGAGATATACAAAAAAGTGTCTTTTTAAGTACAGCTCACACGCTAAGGAAAAATTTGTCTATGTCACGATAAGGGTGATAGGGGAGATAGAAAAAACATGAAACAGAGCCATAACAACACGCCACGACCTGCCTTAGGTCTTCCCGCAGATTTGGTTGTTAGTGCGACCATAGCAGAAATCGAAATATGATGAAAAGTGACATAAAAATCATAATAATGTTTACTATTCGTTACGATAAGAAGATTGAGAGAAATATCCCTGCAAATTAGAAAAATAAATAATGTTTTACTTATTGACTAATGTAAGGAAAGCAATGATGGTATTTATTGGAGTATATTTTAAAAAATATCAGGATTATTGATAACTTATTTGTTTGCACAAAATTATATATATATAACTGTATTCCTTCATTAATTTGTTAGTCTCTCTGAATATTGAGTTATCTATTCATTGGATTCGTCGAAAATGCGTATCGTTTTTTTTACAACTTATGAAAAATAATCGTAGTTTTACTAAGAAATAATTTCTTCGAATTATCTCCAGTTAATATCGTAATCTTTAAGGAATAATACAGATGAAAAAACTAGTTGAATAATCAATCAGGATCATTAACAAAGAAACCGATGAATTAATTAATAGTAAAATGAAGAAAAAAAATTATATTTACGCTGAAATAGTAAGAAAATCCTCAAAACTTTATTGAAGTTTTCAGAAGGTTCGAAAAACACGTCAATCTCGTTGTAATTTCAACATCCTTTCTTCATGTTAAGAGTTTTCCTTTTCCTAGGTGGTTTGCCTAAAGACAGCAATATGATTGGAATAAAAAAAACGCGTTGGAAAAATACATTGGAAAACGAATCTGTTCAATGAAGCAAGACATTATTTTACTAGAATATTATTGTTAAATAATATACTAAATATTTCTAATAATGAAAAATAGGCGAGTTATTTTTATTTTCAATTATTTAATTTTTTTTACCTATTGTTGCTACTGCTCCTGTTAATAAAATTTGTTGTTAATTAATTAAAAATATTATTGTTGTCGTTAACATGACTAGTCCTTTTAACGAAATTAACTGACATAAAAAATTAATGAAAGAGAAAAAGTTAACATTTGGTTAAAAAGGTTTATCACTGCAGTGAAAGAAAACATAATAATAATAATAATAATAATAATAATAATAATATTTAGTATTTTTAAAGATAATATGATTAATTGAAGCATCCCTGCAACCTGGAAAAATAAATAATTTACTTATTGATTAATTAAAAATGCAGTGATATTATTCATCGGAATATGTTTTTTTTTAAATACAAGATTATTGATAACGAATTTGTTTGCATATATATATATATATATATATATATATATATATATATATATATATATATATAAACATTCTCCATTCGTTTATTCATTTGTTCATCAATCTGTATATTGTAGTTATGTATTCCGTAAACTCATCAAAGATACTTAGCGTTAACTACACTTATATCGTAGCCTTAGTTCGAACAATAGCGTATTTTTCTACCAAAGAATATGGTAGATTTTCAAAAAAGCATATCGTAATTTTTCTAAGAAAAAAAAACTCGTAGTTTTTTCTCAAAACATATCGTAGTTTTTCTGAAAAAATGAATTATTTTGAAATATCTACAACTTATATCGTAGTCTTTTGAAATAGATGAATAATAATACAGATATAAAAACTAGTTGATTAATAAATCAGAATCACGAAAAAAGAAACAGATAAATGCATAATAATAAGAAAAAATATATTTCTTGAAGTGTGTTTAATGTAAAAAGAAACACGCACAAATACACACAAAACTACATATAACTTTACCTTCATCGACTTGAAATTGATTACATCAAACATGAGAACGCCGGAATTAAATACAGCTTATGTAAATATACACTGAACAATCATTGAAAATGAATGTAACAACATTCAAAAGTACTTAATTTAAAGTTAATACGAATTCTGAAAATATACCGATAATACAGGAACTTTTTTGAACATTTTAAAGTTTTTTTTTAAATTATAGACAGAATTTCCATATTATTTAGCAAATGTGTTTGAAAGAATTCTTGCTAACGAAGTATACATTCTTTGCATATACAAAGGCGACAGTCTTTTTTATGCTTAAACACAATCGTCAAGCCGTATTTTGTGTTTGGGTACGACTATTTTTATTGGCGTATACTGGTCAATGATGCCATATTCTGACGAACATCGTTTGGGTTGAAACAGCTAAGTTTCAAACTATTCTAAGGCATATTGAGTGCAAATAATTCGAATGCAATTTTATAGTTATTTCATAATATTGCTTGTTAACTGTTTTTACTCATTATCTATTAGTGATAATTATACTATTTATTGTTGATTGTTATTATTACGTTTACTTTTGTTTACATGTACACGTTAATCTTGTTAATTTATTTATTAATTTATTTATTGATTTGGGTTATTTCATTTTATTTTATTTTTAATTTTTTAAATCTTTTCAGTAATTTTTTATTTTATTTTTCATTTTTTGTTCGTTTTAAGTTTTCGGTGTTTAAGTAAATTTTGAAATTGTTTTGTGATCAGTTCTGATCGTTTTATTCACAAATTGTGTTGATTTGGGAGGATAATTAATTATAGATATTTTCTCCACTAGACAGAGTTTACGGTTTTGGAATTTATTATTGTAGGCTGATGCTGTTTTTCTTACTCTCATTGATATTTTTGGTGTGATTAGTTTTTAATTTCGCAAATATGTTTAGAAATCATTGTGCTGTTTTTTGTAAAAGATGTTTTCTTTGACTAGTTTCTGTTTCCAGCGTCTTAAAGTGAATGTATATTTCTATTTCGTAATGTGATACTTCTACTGTGGCTGGTATATTAAATTGTTTTGTGAGCAATTACCGTTCAAGGGACATTCGTTCTTTGCTCTGCAGTTACACGTGGGTATAAATCTGTAAGTCTGATTTATTACTCGTGTTCTTTTTGGAATTTATTATTATTTGTGTCATATTCTCAGAGAAACTGCATGCGATTTGACAGCGTTTTTGTTGAATATCTTGTGGAGAGGATTTGATGAGGGAAAGTATTTGTGTATGAATTTAATTCGTATTTTTTTTACTTTTATTTTTACGCTATTTTGTATGGTGAGTTAAACTATACGATGTTTCCTTTTCTGTTTTTTGTGTTGTATTGTGTGGGAAATCCACTGTCTTTTAACACACGCACACACACACACACACACACACACACTTTTACACACACATACATACAGATAACTATATATACTGAATTGAAGACAAACTCATTAGTCTTGACAAAATCAATTTGTTTAATATTCGCCAATGCACTTTTACAAGTGTCCCTAGTCATTTCTGCTTATGAATTCAATTTGTCGCATTCCAATAGACCCAGTACGTGGAGAGACACAGAGCGATAGTAAAACAATAAAGTACAAGGAAGAAATGAGCTACGTGAGGGAACATTTATTTTTGTGCTTTTTGGGATAGAAGAAAAGCTAAACTTGCAGAATATGGATTTTTTTTTAATCATATCACCCCAAGCAAGGCAGTCCACTGCCACTATAATGCAGGGGGTTACATAGAGCGATTGGGTATAGGAAATGTCAGAGGGAGGGTGATAGACGATTTAGGAGGTACGTAGGGAGAGCATTGGAGGAAATGAGTGCGAGTTAGTGTGTTAGGAGGCGTCTATTGACCTTACATTTAAACTCCTGGAGGTTGTAGCCGTCGGGGAAACAATCATGCGAATTCCACAAGTGGGAAGTGCGAGAAAAGAAGATGTTGGAGTAGAAATTGCGGTTACATTTCATCGGTTTCACTGTAAAGGGGTGGGACCTAGTTGCCAATCTAGTATCACGTGCAACTGTTTTTTTTATAAGCGTTTCCTTTATTTATATATTTAGGATCGTTATAAGCTGCAATTAGTAGTTCGCATGGTTGCTATCGACGCGAATTATAGCTTTAACACAATATTGAATAGGAGGACACAATTAAAAAATTGTTATATCAGAAATTTTCAGTCATTCGTTTGAACAGTAACAACAAAACTCTTGAATGGTTTTAGCTTTTTGTTTTTACTCGAAAGATCATCTTTCTCTACATTCGTTTATGTTAAGGTAATGGTTTTAGGAAGAGCAATATTTTGAAATTACAATGTTTTCATCCGTGATAAACGTTCTTGTAACAAGCGATGTATGAAAAGGTTTTCTATAATTTTAGAATATTTCACCTTTTTCTGTATCTGTTAATGGCTACTATTTACCATATAAATAGGTTGGGTTCAAACAAAAGTTTGAAGTATTTTTAGATAAGTGGTCTTTGACGTGTATTTCACACGTAACTGAAAATATATAATAAATATGACAGTTCATCGCGCTACGTCAGTCACTGGATTTTTGTGTTGATTGTGAATTTCATGTTTTTACGTTAAAATGAAAATGGAAAAAACGAGATACATTTACGTAATTTTTGGTATACTTTCAATATTGTAAAGGGAAAATCTGTACAAAAAGTAATTACAAATGGTAACAGCAATATTAGTCGTTCCCTTAAAATGAAATATTTTGCATTCATTGACCGATAAGCCAGTGTTACGGTCGGCTGACATTTATAAAAGGCTTTTCTTAAAATATTTTCAAGGAAGGTACGTTTCTCATGTCTAGTAGCTGATATCGTTCTTTCCAGTAGTGAAAGAGGTTTCCGTTCTAACCTTTGTAAATACTTTGGAACATCAAAAAACTGATTATGTCATTATTCTTTCTTCGAGTTGCATGTGATATCAGTTTTATTTTTTGCTAATATCATAAAGTGTGTGTGTGTGTGTGTGTGTGTGTGTGTGTGTGTGTGTGTGTGTGTGTGTGTGTGTGTGTGTGTGTGTGTGTGTGCAGAACATCACGCCAGGAATCACTCAGATAATAACTAGAAAAACCAGACAAAAATTATTGAATTCTTTAACATTAGTAAAACAGAGAACTGGAAAGCTTTGCTTGGTTTGATAAGTCTCGATTTCAACTTCGGCCTTCGAATGGTCATCGTCATCTAAAGTGACGTGGCTGATAAAGCCAAGGGTAAATAGTCCGAAACCATAGAGGTCCCGGATACCATGTCGTGTCTCTTTATTATCTTTGTTCGAACCATTATAGGAGCTCATTATTTTCTGTTGCGTCTCAAAGTAGGCGGTGCAGTAACTGCCTTCGAGACGACATATATGGTGAGTTTTTTTAAGTTACATTTTTTTAGCCTTTACATAAAGATCCAAGACTATTTAAGATTATTTAAGTTTTCCTTCATTTCCTTTATTTTCTCTTATACCGGCACTCAGTCAATCCTGTTACTTTTGCGAATGTAATGAACTGAATTTCAAACTTGGCTCAACAATTTCTCAATCCGATCCGCTAATCATTACTTCACCGAACCATTCAACAGCTTAGACCAGAATTTGGCATAAACAACATGACAGCTTGGATCTATTTTATCTTTTACCAATAGTTCATGTTGCTAGTGTTGGGTATCATTGCGTGGTGAATATGTCCTTGGCATGCATTCAGACCCTTGGTAACAGTAAAACATTATTTAATAGACGCAACCTATCTGAATATTTTAGCTCAAGTGATTCAAATTATGACTCAAGTGCAATTATCCTCATATACCCAGTTCCAGCAGGGCAAGGCACCGAGTCAAAAACTTTAAAAAGTCGGATATTTGTTCATGAAAAACAACAATGTATTTACTGTTAAAGTGGCCTCTACAATCGCTCGATTCGTAAAACATCGAACACATTTAGGATTTGGTCGTTGGTTTGATTTGAAGAGTGGATGTGCAACCAGAAAATCTTGGCGAATTTCGAGATGATATACGTATAGCAATAGGAAAACTAATTTCTAAAAAGTTGCTTCGAAAATGTCGTTGAATTAATGTTAGGAAGAACTGAGGTAGTTCGAAAGGTTTCAACCCGGTACTACAAAAGTTACCTAATAAATTGACCGGTTAGTGTATATAAATTCTCTGCTCAATACTACATCAGCGGAACAGTGCCACATCAAACTTGGAAGTCTACATTGTCATGTGATAAATTTAATCATATTATTTCGCCGAATATGAGAACAAGATCAAGTCATTTATGACTCATTTTTGGCAAGTAACTCTGATAACGATATTGCCAGTGTTTTACTAAGTGAATATGCCGATACACCGAAGAAGTTTGTATATGCTAAATATGCTAGTTTTAGATGGAAAAATCGTGAAATGGGTCAATATTAAAAATATTTTTATTTTTTTCGTAGGATATATAAAAGAAATTTAAGGTTTACCCATTCCCAAATATGGTTCTTGAAACTTTTATATAAACTTTTAAATAATTGTTTTTAAAAAGAAGGCATAGATGATTTTCTTAATGATAAATAGATATATGCTGTTATACTAGCCACTTAAGACATGATTATCTGCGGAAGAAATCTAAAAAATTCTTTCATATTTTCAACAAAACTGAAGAGGTTGTTAATTCAAATAAGAATTACTAAACAGCAATAGTTTCATAAAGGAGAGTACTGAGACACACTGACGTAAGCTACAAGTGCCGAGCAGTACTAGTTCTTTCTCCAGTAGCCTTGAAATACACAGAACTGAGGCAGATCAGTCGAGCAGCCATATTTTGATCACTGGTTGTATTCAGATACAGTAAAGTAGATTTGTCCAACAGCGATTTATTGAACCCAGGTAGCGTTGAAATATCCTGAACCCAGATTGTGGCACCGAGCAAGAACACTTTGATCCCGACGATGTTGAGATACAAATTAAAGATGCCGAGCAGAGATAATTTGATCACCGGCAAATTTAACATGAAGTGAATGGATGTTGAGGCGATATATACACTGAACCGTGGTAAATGTGTTAATCCATCTGAAATGATCCCGTTCGTTTTTTTTTTCGTTTAATATGCGACTAAACAAATAAAACTAAACATTTGCCAAAGAAAGCAATATTTTTCTTTATTTTCATGCTTTTAATTGACCAATTAAAAACATGCTTAGGACCCGAGTGAGTTTCCTATTTATTTTCTTTTATTTGGCAAAATAAACTAATTTTATATTTGTTAATTATCTTTTTAAGCGCAAAAATTGATTCACGATCAAGGGACATTTAGATTGAAATTTTCGAAGCGTTTATTTTTATATTGAGGAGAAGAATGTCCAATAATTTCTGAGGAGGTGACATCAACTTAATGAGTACAGAAAATTTTAATAGTTTTCCATAATTAGTTGAATTTCCGTAGAATTTTAAACTGCGTTTAAATTCTATTTCTCTAAATGTTTCATTGCTAAACATTTTTTTTAATTCTAAAATATTTTCAAACGCAAATATCTCACCCGGTTTAAATTGAATGAAAATTATTTGTCTATCATAATGTTTTCAAAATATTTTCTTTTTTACGGTTTAAGATTTAAGAAATTAAAATAAATTTTAATCGTGCGCGTGTAGTAGAAAGTGGAACCGCTTCAACTTCTCAATATATCTGGTTTATTAACTACACATTTTGACGTATACAAAAGCATGACTGTGTGTTCCTCAAATTATGAGTTAAATAGCATGGTAGACTTTCTATACTGGCCTGGGTGACAGCTATAGTGGAAAAAGGAAACTCTCAATATCAAACCTAAAATTATAGTTCAGACTCGAAATTTAAATTTGGTAATTTAGAAAACGCCGTACCCGTACGACTCACGTATTTATATGAGTAAGATTTGTGATAAGATATATACGCGGTTTATCTGAGGAAATGATACCCTCTCTCTCCCACTCTATCCATCTCACTAACACCTAAAATACATCTATCTATCTATCTATCTATCTATCTTTTTTTTTTTTATAAGCGTTTCACCCCGAGCAAGGTATGTCACTACCACTACTGCTCAGGGGGCTACATAGAGTGGAGAAAGGGTGGTTAAATATAGTAAATGTCAGAGGGTGGGTGAATCTATCTATCTATCTATCTATCTAT
>JBBBDQ010001349.1:1307500-1387500 GCA_037127315.1 Ascarosepion bandense
TTTGTCTGCCGGTCATAATTTGTATTTTTTGTTTAATTTAATTTACCTGTAATAATTTTAGCTTACGTGTTAATGTTTTCAATATAGGAATCAGGGACGTTTTTTTATAAGATTTTGTGATTTCTTCATTCATCTTTATTTCGTATTCCTTTGGGTTTATTTGATCGATGTTGTTGGATTTGTATTATTTAGTAAGGATATTTTGTGTTTTTATTTTTTTTAGTTCATTGTTTATTAATTTTTTAAGTTGTTGCCGATTTTAAAACATTATTTGTTCTAATATGGAAACCATATCTTTTTCGAATTTAATTAATTCTTTGATTAAAGGGGATTGAAATTTAAACTACTCACGTCTTTTTTAGGAAGAATAATGCTTTCTATCTTATCCTGGTAAGGAACTGTTCAATTCTTTGTAATAGATGCAGCATGTATTCTTTCCGATTAGGTTTAGGTATATTTTTCAGTGAGTGTGATATTATTAATGCCTGCACTGTTTTTTTTTCGTGCGTTCGTTAAAATGTGTATCTTTTCCGTTAAAATACACTGTTTGTTTGCTTGTTTTTCCCTGCGTTTGATAAATCTGTATTGTTTATTGTGAAAATACACTTATGCTGAAAGTGCTCAGTTGTAAGACAAAAGCATATTAATTGTTTAATAACTTACATTTAGGTCATTATAAAGTTAGGCCAGTACACAGTGTTTAATACAATTTTCTGATAAAATTCAAATTCTTGAATATTCTTCATTTGTAAAGGAGTTATTACGCAGCATAGGTTTCTAACACGAGTGGTATTTTCATAAGATGTGCAATAATTAGTTCGCGTAATAACTCGTTTACAAATGACGAAAATTTAAAAGTTCTATAATATAATTGTATTCAACAATTTTTATTGAAATGTGAACTGGTCTAATTTTATTATGACCAAAAACTAAGTAATCAAATAATATATATATATATATATATATATATATATATATATATATATATATATATTCTGAGTGAATATATATAACTCCACTAATGTAGTATACAAGATCATAGATAAGAACGGATACAAAATTTTGAGTTTTATGACGACAAGAAACCGATTAACACTGTTGTAGCGTAAGATTTTACTCAAGAATAACAATGTAGGCAACATTGTAATTATCGCTGGATATCAGACAGCAACGATTGTTTCGTAACACTGCACGATGAACAGGATGCTCTCTAATATAAGCGAAGTGTATGTTTTGTTGTCCTGGAGAGAGAAGAGATGGAATAATACCTTTCCCAAAGTTATTTGCCGTAAGTGAATGAAACAAATTCAACTGGAATTCGAATTCAGTTTTTGAATGTGTCATTCCGAGCCAATATCCATTGCCACCACATCATGCCTCACAACGCACATCCCCACGGATAACTTTCTATTATTATCTGAGAAGCGTTATGACTTTTTTTTAATGATATTGGAGGGAATAGCTCTCACTATATCCGCATGTTTAAAATCAAAGTAGTTTTTATCGTAGACTGGCTGCAATATATGGCTAAAGGATCTAGTTTACACTGTTAATTAAGCAAGAGATTGTAGAACGAATAAGAAGAGGACTGATAAAGTTTTGAAGAGAACTAACGCCAAACTGAACGCAAGGACTTACACCTGAATTTGAACTCGTCACCAATCCCACTTCCCGCGTTGATAAACATTATGATGTCCGCTCGTCTTATCAACTAGAAATAATTTATGAGGAAATAAAATGACTTGTGATGATAGCAATAATGCTATGAAGGGTGAGATATCCTAATTTACGAAATATTGCGCCGAAGACAGTGCAAAAGTTAGTACAAAGAGATATTAAACTATCCTTTGTAGAATAATTTAGAAAAGATAGAAGCAAGAATGAAGCAAAATATTCAATTGCTAGAGAGAAAAAAACGATGCTTACGAATGTAAAATGTGTGGATATTAAAGAAAATGTGATTGTTAATTAAGGAGCAAAAAAGTAAATGATTCAATCAAATTTATTTGAATTTTTAAAATGTGACCGGCGTAAATTTGTAGAATCATATGTCTCATTAAACTAAAAAAAGTCAATGTTAAATATAATACATATTGTTACATATATATATATTGTTACATATATATATATATATATATATATATATATATATATATATATATATATATAACTCTGAAATTTAGTTTAAAATATAATGGGATACATTTACAATACAAAAATAAATTATATATCATAATTTTAATAAATTTGAAAAAATAACTACTCTTACTTATATTTTAAAACATTTTAAAAATTTTTAAAAATTCAGTTAAACAATAAAAATAATAACTAAATATAAATAAAGTAAGAGAGAAAGAAAAAGAAAGAGAGCAAGATAGAACAGAATTTAGAATAATTAAAAAAATCCCTAGATCGAAACCGACGTTTATTACGCTAATATTCCACGACATGGCATTTCTTCTTAAATTAATATATACCGACTATGTTGTATATTTATGGTGAAAAATAAATCATTAATCATACCTCCTAATATAAATTATATTATAATTACTAGTAGTAATTTATTATAAACATAGTTAAATAATAACTCCTAGTAAGAAAAAATAAATAAAATAATAAAATAAAATCTTTAAATGATCTTAAATAATAATAATACAAATAATTGCTAATAATATCATGGCTGAGACTAAGAACTACAATTATACCTGCTTAGAGCCAAACCCGAAGCAAAAATTAAAATAAAAGGGCTGAAAAAAATACAGACATACAGGCAGATAAACAGACACACATACACAAACATCTTGCCCTATATATATATAGTATCGATTTTCTGCACTATAGTAAGAACTGCAACCTTGAAACTTCTGAAAATCGTTTCTTATGTCTTTGTCTATGAGTCAATCAAATTTGATTAAAATCCGACCACGCCATCTATTACCCGATTTTTTCGATTGTCGATTTTCTATATTTATCGGGGATACTTCGACACAAAACCTAGCTAAGAACACACGCAGACGCTTATTGTACAACTGTGTAAATTTTCAAGAAAATCGGTTCAGCCGTTTCGGAGTCTATAGATAACGGACACACACACACACAGACACATCGACACACATACACACACAGACAAAGTTCAATTTATAAATAAGTTTAGATAATAATAATAATAATAATAATAATAATAATAATAATAATAATAATAGTAATAATAATAATAATAAAAACAAGGCAGTCTCGCAGACATGAAGATCCACCTTGGAAAAGAAAAATAGAAAAAGAAATCGAACAACTTAGAAGTGAACTATCAGTACTGGATGAACTGAGTAGAGGAATAAATGTAAGAACTAGGAAAAGCAGAAGAGCCGAAAGAAAATACAACATTAGAAATGAAAATGAAGTCTTATCAACTAAAGAAAAAATTAAGCAAAAAATCCAACTGAAGGCTCAAAGAATAAGACGCTATGAGAAAAGAGCAAGATTTTACAGACAAAACAAGATTTTCAAACCGATACAAAGAGATTTTACATGGAAATAGGTAAAAAAAAAAAATTGAAGTGACAGCCCCCCACAGAATGGAAGAAGTCACACAGTTCTGGGAAAAGATATGGGCTTGCCCTAAAGAACATAGCAAGGAAGTAGATTAGATTGCACAAGAGATAGAACGAATGAAAAATAAACCAGAACAGACATGGGCTGGAATTACAGAAGAGGATGTTAAATTTGCACTAAAAAAAAGCACACAATTGGAAATTCCCAGGTATAGATAAAATTCTTAACTTTTGGCTATATCATTTAAATACAGCACATAAAAACTAGCCAAAGAACTTCAAGAAATGGTTGACGATCCCACTAAAATTCCTGCATGGATGACCAAAGGAATTACATTTCTTCTACCCAAGAATGGTGACGCAAACAACCCAAAAAACTACAGACCAATTACATGTCTTCTGACAACATATAAACTATTAACATCTATTTTAACAAAACAGACATATTTATTCTTAGAAAGAAATGACATGATACCGCTTGAACAAAAAGGGTGCAAACGTTGCTGTTATGGATGTAAAGACCAATTGCTGATTAACAAAATGATCCTGGAAAACTGCTACAGTACAAAGAAAAATCTTAGTACTGCCTGGATAGATTATCGAAAGGCATTCGATAGTGTGCCACATTCCTGGATTTTAAAGACTTTAAATATATACAAGATATCGCCCGTCATCATCAATTTTATTAAACAGTGCATGTCTATATGGAAAACAACCCTTTACCTCAATCATATAAATGGAACCTATAAGTCTGATGAAATCAACATCAAAAGAGGTATATTTTAAGGTGATTCTTTATCTCCCTTACTATTCTGCATATCATTAATAGCACTAACCAGTCAACTTAATAAGACAAAATGTGGTTATAAAATAGGCCAAAAGAAAATAATCCATCTATTTTACATGGATGACTTAAAGTTATATGCTAAGAATGATAATGAGCTGGAAGGTCTTCTGCAAACTGTAAAATGCTTCAGCGAAGACATTGGAATGAAATTTAATTTGAATAAATGTGCTAAAGCTACAGTTTTACGTGGATCAATACAAGAAACATCCCCAATTAGCTTAGACCCTGCTGTAACAATAAAATAATTGAAACCAGAAGAAGCTTATAAATACCTAGGTGTAAATGAGAGCGAAAACATTCACCATAAAAAAATGAAAGAAATAGTGCGTAAAGAGTACTATAGAAGGCTACGAATGATATTAAAAACTGAATTAAATTCACAGAACAGAGTTATGGCCATTAATAGCCTTGCAATCCCAGTTGTCCAATATAGCTTTAACATCTTAAACTGGACTCTAAACGACATCAGGCGAATGGATGCTAAAACAAGAAAGCTTCTTTCTAAGCATAAGATGCATCATCCAAAGGCTGATGTAGACCGTCTATACATACCCCGTAAAGAAGGTGGAAGAGGTCTTATTCAGCTGGAATTGTCATACAAGACAACAACTATTGGCTTACTAACATACATAGAAACAACAAAGGATTGGATGATACAATTAGTAAGGCAACATGAAGAAAGAAAGAAAAAATATTCAATAATAAAAGAAGGCAGTAAATACAAACAAGATTTACAGTTAGTAGATTCTGTAGAAAAGCAAAACAGAAGCCAAGAACCAACTATTGCGGCAAAGAATATGAAAATGAAAGCCAAAGATAAAGCTCTTGAACAGATGAAACAGCGCTGGCAAGACAAACCTCTGCATGGTCAATATCCAGAACGTGCCAATATATCCATTGTTGACAAAGTTAATACTCATCGATGGTTATGTGCATCTGGATTAAAGTCTGAAACTGAAGGCTTTATTCTTGCAGCACAAGACCAAAGTCTTTTCACCAGAAACTTTCAGGCAAATATTATGCATAATAATATGGATCCAAAATGCAGGTTTTGTGATAAACACCAAGAAACAATAGACCACCTAATCTCAGGCTGTTCTGTACTTGCTCCAAATGAATATAAAAATCGCCACGATAGAGTTGGGCAATATTTACATTGGGCAATGTGCAAACATTATGGAAAAGCTGTAAACAAACACTGGTATGAACATCACCCAGCACCGGTTACAGAAATAGAAGATGTAACCATTCTATGGGATTACACCATCTACACAGACAGAAAAATTGAAGCAAACAGGCCAGACATTATTGTTAAAAACCAGAAGGAGAAAACCTGTCTATTAATTGATATGGCTTGTCCAGCGGATTGTAACATAGCAATCAAGGAATTTGAAAAGCTGTCAAAATATAAAGACCTGGAAATCCAAATAGAAAAAATGTGGAAATTGAAAACAAGAGTTGTGCCAGTGATAGTAGGTGCACTTGGAATGATAAAAAATGGAACAAAACAACACATTGAAAGAATCCCTGGAAACCCCAGCTTAAGAGACATACAAAAAATTGTCTTATTAAGTACAGCCCACACACTAAGGAAAACTTTATTTATGTAATGCTAGGGATGGTAGGGAAGATAGAAAAACATGAAATGGAGTCATAACAACACGCCACGACCTGCTTTAGGTCTCCCCGCAGATTTGGTTGGTAGTGAGACCAAAGCAGAAATCGAAATATGATGAAAAAATGACACAATAATAATAATAATAATATTCATTCTATAAAAGAAGGGGTGAATAAATAATAAAAGAAAGAGAAAAAAGAGAGCAAGGAAGAAATGAATTTAAAATAATATAAAATAAACATCCTTGGTCGAAACCGACGTCTATTACATTAATATTCATTCTTAGTAACGCGACATGGAATTTATTCTTATATATTAATGCATACTTTGGCACCAACCTTTCTTTTAAACCTCTTTCATTGAATACAGTCGATAAAGAAAAATTTAATTATTTTTTCAGCATTCAAACGTTTTTCTTTTTGTTAGAGATTACGAATATGAAAAATGTTCATAATTTTTATCGTCCTAAGCGCATTTGGCTATTTCTATAGCCATTTCAAGCGTGTTTATGTCTCTGCTGTTTTTATTTTTTCTCGTGTTTTGACTCTTACCTCGTGATATATTATGTGTTGCTTTTGTAAAAGAGTTTTGATTTAAATTATAGCATTGACTATTTGCTTTTCAGGATTTACGGCAAAAATATGATATTCAATAAGTTTTCGTATATATAATCAAACAGTGATTGGTCAGAGTAAAATTCGAGCTGTAAATAGTTGAATTAAAAAGTGCTTAATACATATTAAAGAAAAAATAATTTACAAGTAGAGATTTAAAATTGTATATTTTACGTAGTTAACTATTCATTTTTGTATTAATCTAGCCAACTACGTGTGGAAATTAAAAATTTTAAATCTCTACTTGTTAAATTATTTTTTCTTTAATATGTATTAAGCACTTTTTAATTCAACTATTTACAGCTCGAATTTTACTCTGACCAATCACTGTTTGATTATATATACGAAAATTTATTGAATATCATATTAGTAAAGAAATGGCTAAGATTCTTATCTAACCTCGTGTATGTTAAGAAAGGCTAGACATTGTAACGGTGACAATGTCTGCACATTGTGACAAGAATAAAAGCTGACTACAGTCTCATTTACAGAGCAAGAAATATTGCTAAAGGAAAAGTCCTAAATAATATCCGGATGTTTACAAATTAGAAAATACATTTTACGCTCGTATAAACCACAATGAATGTACAGTATTATTTTGCTAGTCTTGACTAACATCATCCTCATTAAAACTACCTGTTTTGCGTTCTAAAATTCCTGTTATGTATTCAAAAAATCTTTAGATTATCAGCTAATCTACAATCCTTGATGATAACGAAATGTTGAGACCATGGGAGCATAATCGGCTGATCTTCCTAATTTTAATATTATATATGTATATATGTTCTCCCGACGATTTTGATATATAAATGAATAACTCTCTCTCATTTTCTTTCTTCCTACCTACATCTCTAGCTTCCATACAAATGTTTAATCTTTACTTGATGCTCTTGATTTTATTAAAATAATATTCTGACCAGGTTGACTTGCAGGTCCCACACACACGTTTTAATATCAGTGTTGTTCATTCAGTAGAGTGGTTTCTAAACGACGTTAAGCAAATAAGTCTTTTCTAATATTTAACACATAGCTGTGGGCGGAGGAGATATGGATTCATGTCTTTCCCAACGATATTTTAAATAGTAGAAAATGCACGAATCTGGCTAGAATTGGAACACTGATCGCTGATTTCATTTTCTGTACAAATCAACTATACCAAGCCGACATTCTAAAAAGCAATTTGAAAATTAAGTCCACACATATTTGATTCTCTTGAGTTGGCTAAAAGTTTTGTTTTTTTTATAAGTTTTCTACTTAGTAAAGAAGTGAATGTTTTGGGGCAACTCAATAGTTGTGAAAATTTGTGAAGAACCAATCACACATTTCGGGAGAACACTGTTAACAGAAATGTCTTCCAATGTAACACGCAGTCTTCGAACATCATTGTTGGTATATTCTCAAGTAATCTAAATTTTGCAGACTAAAGATGAATACTTGAGGGACAACATATAGCTAAAGTAAACCAAATTTGTATTCAGTTAACCCCTCCTATATTAGCTACCAACCAAGCAAGAAAACTCAGTCTGTGTTTCTATGTGACCATTAGAGGGAGGATAAAAGATTGGTACTTTTACTCTATCAGTTTTTCTTTCTCGCACTACCCGCCTGTAGTTCTCCCTCTCGTATATTTGCTTTCAATCTACCAAGTTTTAAGGGCAACGTTAATTGCACTCTTCTATATCTTTCATCTTTCTCGTATCTTTTCTTCGACTTCCCCCTGAATCTTACCGTTTTCTTTTGTTTTACTTACTTTTTTCTTCCCTCCATTCTCACTGTAACCCCCTGTACACCAGTGGCAGTACTGCCTTGCTTGCGGTGAAACGATTATAGTTTAAGAAAGCTTTTCCAATAGTATTAGTGGAAAATAAATAACCAAAATATTTTTCCAGCATTATAAAGTTGTTACCAAAAGAAACTAATATAAATTTCTACAACGTGTAGAATAAAATATGTTTAGAATGTTAGAAAAGTATAATTCGGGAAAAAGAATAAAGTTTTCGATTGCAATGGATTCTTACATGATATTTAATATATTTTTGCAGGTATATATATTTGCCACCGCGATACTATCAAGAACTAATTCACCAATATGATTATAATTTTATGTTCTTATATTCCAATAAGTATATTCTTGTCTATATTCAATATACAAGCCAAGTATTTATCTCCAATAAACGCATCGCAGTATTTCGCGGTCGATTAGAAATAATCGAAGCGGAAGCGGAAAAAAAGAAAAATAGCAGTTCATTGAAGGCCATCACGTTACATTTGATGTAAATATAATTCCTGCTAAGTAACTTGACAGCCTACTTATTAACGAATGTGCCTATTACCAATATTACTTTCTTTGTCTATCTGTATTTTTCAGAGGAGAGGAGGTGCAATTTTAATAATCAGCCTAATGCATATTGTGCAGAAATTTACGCCTCAATTAATTTTCTTTTTTTTTTACTTCCTCTTTCCTTCTATATTTCATCGTTTTAGATTTTCCCTTCTCTTGCTAACCGCCGTTCACTTCATATCTTCTGCTCTCTGTTCTTTCATCAAGAGACTGATCTCTCCTCGGCGATCGATTTTTCTTCCTTCTTTGTTTCCTTGTTAAAACTTCTCAAGAACTCTTGGTATCTTATCTGGGAAATGTTGATTAACGATACCTATTTAATGATACGTATTTTTAATCTTTATCTTTTGAGTGTGTTTTTATACGAAAAAACATTTCCTGGGATTATAAGATGAAGCCTTACCCTTACTACTACTCTGATATGAAACTCACTGGTAGGCTTACGTTGTGCTTGTTTGATGTTTCAAAATTCATTTTCAGAGCAAGTAAGTTTACGGAAAATAAGGTTGTAACAACCAAACATTTCGCAAATCTATTTTTTTCGGGGCGAAGAGGAAATAAAAATATGGCAGACATTTTATTACATTGTAAAAATATTTGCGAGATTATATTTATGAATTCTCCAAAGCTATTCAAATTCAAAGTAAAATTCTTCATTTAAATACTATTTTAGCTATACTTATGTCCTCATGCGTACGCGTGCGTGTTTGTGTGAAGCACACACAGACATATACATATAATTTTTTACCAATGTATGTATAAAATAAGTCATTTTTAGATGAGAAGGTAATGATGGGCTGATACATACAACCAACAAAAGTGCTGGCATATATGAACTGACTGGGATAGATAGATAGATAGATAGATAGATAGATAGATAGATAGATAGATAGATAGATAGATAAGATAGATCGATAGGTAGATAGATAGATAGATAGATAGATAGGTAGGTAGGTAGATAGATAGATAGATAGGTAGGTAGATAGATAGATAGATAGATAGATAGATAGGTAGGTAGGTAGGTAGATAGATAGATAGATAGGTAGATAGATAGATAGATAGATAGATAGATAGATAGATAGATAGATAGGTAGGTAGGTAGGTAGGTAGGTAGGTAGATATTAAGTTGTTACAAAAATTAACGCCGATTTCAAAAACGTAATTTTTATTATGCGTTATGGTGCAGTGTATATTGACTCGGAATGAAAAAATCGGGGAGCCGAGTTCGAAGACTAGTTAAATTCTTTGTATTCACTTACGCATAAATACCCTTGGGAAAGGTATTAATCCGTCTCTTCCCTCCAGTTATAGGTTAAATAATAGGACAGATTGGGTTTTATAGCCTTGGCTGTCAACCAGTCTACCGCAGAAAGTAATGGCAACCTACTGCGGGATAATCTTCTCCCTAGTCAGTCATTTCTCTTTCGAGATATGATCGCCCAAAGCGTGTGTCACGTATGGCACTTAACTAACTGTATTTTTATTAAAAATTAACTGTAGAAATGTTGAAATTAGTCAAAATACCAGTTGTGAGCATCTGTGCACCTCTGTGAGCTATCGACGAGATTATTTGTTCTTCGTTGACAAAAAGTTATTAGCTGTGATGCAACAAAATCTTTGAAAGCTGATTCCACCTTTAGTTTACAGCTAAAAGTTTTACCATTTAAAAATGTGTTTAAGTGCAAAAATGATAATCAGTGGGTGAAAGATCAAAAGAATGTGTGATAAACTCTCGTATTCATAGTTTGTGAGTTTTTGAAAACGTTATTCTTGCAACATATGCCTGCGCATTATCGTTGAGCAGAATTGGATCATGTTGACTCACCAATGCAAGTCTCATTTTTACAGACTTGCATGCATTTCAGCAAGTTGATTTCAGTAAATCTCTGCACTAATACTCTGATTAGCTTCCAGAAAGTAGTGGATATCACCAATCGTAGACAATCACACAATTACTATAATCTTTTGTTGGGCTTTTGGAAATGTTTGTGAGACTAATCATGATCAAGCTATTGACTTTATTGTCTACAGTTTTCATAAAGTATCCACTTTTCCTTACACGTAATTATTCAGTCAGGAAAGGGATCATTGGTGTTACACAGTAGAAACATCGAACACACGTAAAAACGCCTCAGCTTTTAATTTTTATTGAGATCATGACAAACCCATTTTTCAAGCTTTTTTTACCTTGCCAATACTCCGCAAATTTTTCTGAAATTTTGACGTGGGTTTCGCTCAACAATTGCTTAGAATTGTTCATTGTTAAGACTGTATGACCGTCTACAACCTTCTTCATCTTCAAGCCTCTCCGCACCATACGGAATTTCTGGAACCACCGTTATACTGTCTGATCACTTGTTGACCCATCTTCCTATGATCTTTTGATATTGGCAGACGTTTGGGAAGCACTGTGCCTAAGTTTTAACACATGCAAGAAAAGAAAACGAAGATCATGTATTTTTATGTTCGTAATTAAGTGTTTTTAAGCTTCATGAATATTTCTGTCTGAAAAGAAGAAAAAATTATTAAAGAGCATCAATTTATTATTATGTGCAACAAAATTGACCTTATATATACCGTTAATATGTTAAAATGGCTTTAAATGGCCACCACACTCAACACTGGAATGATGCCTGCAATGAACCCTTCGCATTTATTTTCACAACGGCACTTTTTAAGCCTCAACACTCCACGGAAATGCAGAGCACAACTACTGTTTCAGTTTTCCAGCGCTTTTTTTCTGTGTTTCATCTAAAAATATCACAAGTGCGATGCAAGAGAGTAATGAACCATCGTTTAAACGTAGAGATAATTGTTAAAAATACAGGAAACATACGTTAAAAGAGACTGAATATGGTAAAATGTTGTTACTTTATCCGAATAACTAGAACAGAAGTTCAAACTAATTAAAAATGTGTGCTTATTCTCGTCGAGAAATGGGGCCAGCTAATAACTGTTGGTCGTATTACTGTCGTGAAAATGTGAAATTGAAATGAATAAACTTTAAATTAATTATTGTTCTTCACTTGAACATAAATTTCCCCTGGAAATATCATTTTGAGGAATTGCCACTTAAAATATCATTATCACGAAAGTTCATTCAGAATCTAATTTATTTATGTGCATACCATAACTTTACAGAAATCAGATTAGAACAGAAATGGAATATCGTTGCTATATCTAGTTGAAGCTTTACAATCTTACTATGTAGTCTTTTAGATGATGATAATTTTCATCAGGTCGATATTTCTACGGATGGCACGTTGAAGTTCTTTTGTTACATAGCCAATTCTATTAGCGCACCTGGAGGTGGTGTAATAGCTAGCAAGCTTTTTTCACTGGAATTATTGCAGTTGAGTAATGAGTTCCATCCTAACTGAGTAGCCCGTTCTTTCGGTCTTGTGCCGCATCTAAACTGCGCTTAGAAAGTTACTATAGATAATTTAATCGCAAATCTTCAGAGGAGTTCAAAATTTTATTTCTACACCCCGAAGCTTTTACCGATATTGCAATTTAAACCTTGCAATGAGTGAAATATTATTATTAAAAACAGAGAAATAGAAACTTCAAAAGCAACAATGATCCTTATGTTTAAGTTTAATTAGAACTGAAATTAACTTTTCCATGGTTTATTCCGAGTAAATAAGTAAATCGTATTCAGATATATTCTTTAGGTAAAGTTTAATGAACTCGTTTTCTATGGCTAATCAACAATTTTAGGTAAATTGTAGGGATGTTTGAGTGGTGTCTTAACTATGTGGTGGGATGTGCAGCATCAGCATGTTCATTATGGATCGAATGACAATTCGGAGAGACGAGATCAAATTCAAGTCGGTTTCCTTACATACACTTACGCATAATTATATTTGAAAATCTTCTACTCACACCTAGGACTTGTATCTGTAAAAATCATTGTTATTATAAAAAAAGAATTGTGAATTAAATATTCAATAAATGGATTATACAGGGAAATACTGGATAGAGATATGAAAATCAATCAACATTAATAAGTCAAAGCGTTCTATTTAATAGGACTGCTTATATTATCTTTCGGAAATTTTCCTGGTCGATTTCATTTTTACAAAAACAAAAGTTTTGTCATCTCTCAGTGCTTGTTCCTATCTCTCTCACTCTCTCTCTCTCTCTCTCTCTCTCTCTCAGTATATTTCATTCTCGCTCTCTATTTGGTGTGACGTCATAGAACCGCATTACAAATTTACGAAGTGCGGCTGCCATTCGGTGACTGTTATCGTCGCATAGCAAAGTTTTATGTCAACACAAGGTAATATCATTTTCGATGGTGGATGTCTTTATATCAATATCCCTTTCACCTCTCTGACGATTGTTCATGTGAGCCGAAAACTTAGAACCAACATAATAAAAAATATCCAAATGTTGGACAATTTTTGACTTTATTTTCCCTTGAAATTAAAGCCAAAATACGATGTTTACAACGGCTCAGGATTAAACATGATAGACATTCACTGTCTGTTATATATAAGTGTATATGTTAAAAAATTATCTGCTTCGATACACTATATATATATATATATATATATATATATATATATACCTTTCTGTTCAAAATAATTGTACAATATAAATAAATTCATAAAATAATTTGTAACATAACACTCACGCATGCAATGTTTAGTTAATATTTACACAAGATCTATTGATGATAATGAGAACTTTTACTTATAAATACAACATAACTTAAAACTATAGTTTTATAGTAGTTTCACACACACACACACACACATGTGTGTGCGTGTGTGTGTGTGTGTGTGTGTGTGTGTGTGTGTGTGTGTGTGTGTGTTCATACACATGCTAATTCAAAAGTGTACACAAATCAATGCGTATATTGACAGGTCGATATACATGTAAATTAGAAAACTTTTACATAAGATCCATATAATAATCTGCAAGTAAAATGCCTGAAAAGATTTTATTCATATTTTTCTTACAGTTTCTTTCTAATGTTCATTTTATTTCATTATAAACAAAGACATACATGGATGCAAATTTATCAAGAGGAAAAGTTAGTTATTATACTGCTCCCAGAATAAAAAAAATACTTAATAAAAGATCAGCGATTATCTCTAGAATTAATAATACATATAAATATATACAAACATAGATGAAAACGTTGTAAGATATCTTGAATAACTCCTCCCTAATTTTTTAAATTTTCGTTTGTTTAAAAATTCCTGTCAAATACGTTCTCATTTTCATGAAAAGTCATTTATTAACAAAAAATTGTAAGAAACATGTCAATGAAAGCATTGTCCATCGCTAGTAGTTACTATTTTTTCTCATCTTTCTGGCAGCAATTCAATTACAAAAGACACTACTTTTGAGGCTAACCACGATTCCACCCATTTTTCGCATTTTTATAAGAATCAAAGTGCTGCTCGGGTCAGACCATGTGCCATCAATCGGAAAATGTAATAGTTGGATAGGGAATGTCTGTATCACACGGCGGGTGGGATAAGATTTCCTGTTTAAGCATTTCCAATAGGTTTTCACCCATTTTGCAACATGTGGTAGAGCATTGTCATGTTGCAAAATCATCTTATTGTGTCTCTCCTAGTATGACGATTTTTTATTCAATCCTTGGCTCAAACGCATTATTTGTAGTCTATAGTGATTTCCCGTGATAGTTTTTGTCATTGTTAGAAGCTCATAATAAACTACACCCAGCAGATCCTACCAAATTCAGAGCAGAAGCTTGGAACCACCAATACTGATGCATAACCAGGCTTACCCCACACAATCTTCTACGCTTAGAGTTATCGTAGCGTATTCATTTTTCATCATCACTCACGATATGATGCAAAAAACATTTCTTTTTCTGCCGTTGCAGCAGCTGTCCTCTCGTGACAAGACGCCGTTTGACGTCTCTCGTTCTCGATTAGTACAGAACCCAATGTCCTTGGTTTGAACCATTCCTGATGCTTTAAAACATTTTAAAACGGTTGTATTTTCAACTCCTATTGGTTCTGCAAGTACAATTTGCGCCTGACGTGAATCGTCATAAAATAATACCTCCGATTTTTCTTACTCAAACTTTTTTCGATGAGCCAGAGCTTTCTTTATCTTCATTGTCAATATCATTTTTGAAGCGTCTAAAGTAATCTCTGCAAGTTGTTTCTGACAGTTGTTTATTCTTAGTAGAAGCGTTTACTTTTCTGTATATCAAGTATTTAATAAACTTTCCAAAATTTTCTACAGCTCTTTCATCTCTTCGATTATCCACTACCAACAATTTTTTATTTATAATCGAATATATATATATATATATATATATATATATATATATATATATATATATATATATATATATATATCAGGAGAGAGAAGTTATGTGGGTAAGCTTGTCACTTAACTGACCAGAATCATGCCGTTTTCAAAGTTTCGTGGAGCAACGTTATGATATCCACACTCCCAAGTTTTCTTTTTCAAATCAGCTGTGTGAAAAATAAGCCTGGAGGAGTAAATACATCATATGGGTACCTTCACGAAACTTCGAAATAGACATGATACTGCTTAGTTAAATGGAAAACATCTTCTCATTAATCCTATTGACAATCAATTGTGATATCGTGCACTTCACGTCCGAAAAAGCCTCCTGCCAAATTGTTTTTTTATCAGTAATCCATTGAAAAACAATAATATTGGCAGTAAGTTTATATATATATATATATATACACACACACACACATATATATATATATATATATATATATATATATATATATATATGCAGTACTGTGCAAAAGTATTAGGACAAGAACTATTTTACCTTTTATGAGGCATATTTTCAGACAATAAACAATTTAATTAAAGTAATTTGATTTGATTTACTCAACGAATGCTTTAACAAGAAAAATACTTGTTACAAAATAAAGTTATATTTAGTATAATAGCCTTTTGCTTTGATCACAGCCTTCATTCTGTCAGACATTGACATCCCAAGCTTCTTCAGTGTACCTTATGGTATCTCCTGCCAATTTGCTTGTATTTGTTCCCAAAGTGTGTCTTGCAAACTAACATTAGATTTATCAATTTAAGAGAGGGGGAATAAGAAAATATTCTGTCATATCTAAGGATAATAGAATAGTGAGTAGTTTCAAAATTACTTGTTTAATAGAAAATAGAAAAAATTAAATATAACTTCTTTTTAATACATTTCTTTTTTACCTAGTTTTGAATAATCAATATTTATTAGCTATTTACTTGGCTTTTCATCCTGTATTTGAATTTAGTGAAATTTTTAGGAACATCACCCCTTTCCTAATACTTTTGCACTCTGCTGGTAGTGGTTAAAAGTATTATGACAGGGGGATTTTAAAATTTATATTGATGTCTCATAAAAGATAAAATAGTTCTTGTCCTAATACTTTTGCATGGTACTGTATATATTCTTTAATTGTGATATGCATTCTGGCAAGTAGTTTGTTTATCATAAAGTGCTCGGTATCAGGGTAGAGATAAAGCGTTGATAAGTACAAAAAGTTTGTCGCTTTGATGAATCGTATTCATGAATACGCTCTGTTAAAGAGACAAACTTTGTATATATATATATATATATATATATATATATATATATATATGAATTTCTGGGATAGAGTAGGCAACTTTAATTGAAATATGCAAGAGTGATGAAATCTATGTCTATTGTAGGATGCATTAAGGAAAGAATTCATTTATTCTCTAAAGAAAATTAATATATATCTAATAATTTGTTTGCTACGGTTTTGTTCGCCATATTCCCTGCTGATATTATTTTTCTACGAATGTAGCATTTTATATAATTACATATTATCATTTTCATATAACTGACTGACCATGTATACAGATATTTTCAGTTTCTATTCTCGTGTAGATTTTAGAAGTTTTATCTATAATTACTTAACATACCGAAGGAAAATATTTATAAAGTTGCTCATATTTTGAGAGACGCTCGGCAGATTTACGGGCGTTTCTTATCGGCAAGATAATTGGATCTGGGATATAGTAACAAATCATACCATATAAGGAAAAAAACTTTTAACAAATATTAGTTTTTATGTACTGATATATATATATATATATATATATATATATATATATATATATATATATATATATGAACGGACCTTAAGCCTACTTTAATAAAGAAGAACGTACACTCGAACATTATATATATATATATATATATATATATATATAAATGGAATAAATAAAATTTAATCTGGGCATTCATTGAATCTATCTGTACATCGTATATATATATATATTTATATATACATTTATATGTGTATGTATCATTTGTCATATATATATATATATAGTAAATGTAAGTGTGTACATTTATATTGCGTGTATTTTGTATGTTCTTGTATTTTTCGGTTTTCTTTGAAATCTGACACATTGCCAAATAATTTTGGGTCACTCAATATAAGGCTGTGTGAGAAAGAATTTATATATGCATTTGTATGTATGTCTGTGTGTATGTGTGTGTGTATGTTTTGTGTTTTCCCATAGTTGCTCACGCACTTCACTTGAAAGACATTTATGCATGCTGTAACAATATAAGCGCATGCAGCTTAGGTGCTAGGTGGAAACGCGCGAGTGTTCGCAACACTTGAAAAGAATTTACCTGCGCCACAGTATTTTTTTCTTTTTCCTTTTTGGTTCACAACGGTTTCTCATCTGACTTAACGTTGCAGGTAAAATCAATAAAGCCGTACGCAGAACTGCACACTGAATTTTATGTGCATCACCTTTGCAACCGAGGTTTCTCAGTGCACCTAGCCATCATGTGCACATCCAACAAATTCTCCTATCTTTAAACATTTAATATAATCACATACAGAGAATACGTTGGGACACACTTAAACACACACACACACACACACACACACACACACACACATACTCTCTCACACACACAAACAAAAAACACACACAAACATACATATATATACGATTTTCTTCCCACGCATTTATATACATAAATATACCTGTCATTTTGTCTCTCACACGCAAGTTTTATCAAATTCTCTCTCACACACTTTCTCTTCTCCCTCTCAGTGTTCATTCTTATAGATGTATATATCTAAACTTGCGCCTATATATGAACGTACCTCAATATATCTGTCGTTCAAGCAACTATAGGCGTTCGTATATTTTGTTATGGAGTTAAAATACGTGCGAAATAACAGCTGGAGTGGGGTTATGTATTCACTGTTCGAATCCAGGTCAAATCTAGCATCCACATTAAAATTTTTGATACCTAAAAATTCATCCCTTTCACTGTGGATTTCTAGTAATGTAAAATATGAAATATATATTTATCTTCCATTTTTTTAAATGATTAATTAGAAACTTTCTTCTGGTTTTGTTTTTAACTTACTAAAGAATTTTATAACATTGTGAAATCTTTTGTCTGAAATTTATTTTTCAAAATATATCTGCTTTTAAATCCTTTTATTTTTGATGGTGGGGTGCTTTATAATTCAAGTTTCTTGTCTACACGTAAACACTTAATTTTATTTAAGCAGGCACTATATTCAATAATATTTCCTCACACACACACACACACATATATATATATATATATATATATATATATATATATATATATATATATAAATATATATATATAATATTTTGCAAAAATTATTTTGTTTAATTTTAAATGCTTTAAAGTTCATGTCGTGTAAACAAATCTCTTAAGAAGCTTAATAAAGTGAAACGATAGATTAAAAGCACTTTTCCTACCTGTTCTTTACTTATTGCACACACACACACACACACACACACACATATATATATATGTATATTTGTGTGTGCATATATATATATGTGCGTGTGTGTGTCTGTGTATTATAAATGTGTGTATATATATATATATATATATATATATACATTATTTTAAATAATTTTTAATAATATAATATTTAAACAAATACATTAAAAATATGTCGAAGTTAATGCATTTCGAAACGGATTTCGGGAAATTTAAAAAAATTGTCTTTGTATTAGAGATATGAAAATAAAGCAGATATGAATATTTTATAATAATGGGGAAAAATGTGTGTTTCAAAACACTATTCGGGTCTTGCTTGATAATTAGTATACGTGATCGTGTGGTTAACACAACGCCAGATCAAATGACAATTTGTCATTATAGATGCAGGTTCGAATCCTACCGGTTGACGCATATTTTCCAGACAAAATGTGTCTATTATTTAGGTAAATAAATGTACTGATTAATCATAAAAATTATCTACTTAAATCTGAGTATACATTTAAAATAACGTTTAAAAAAATAATTAAAAAATTGTTGGAAATAATCCATTTCGTTACAAATTTCATATATATATATATGTTTAATGAAAGATTTTACCACATTGAGGTACGTAAAATACAATATTTTAAATTAATTAATCTCAAACAGGGTGATAGCGCCACAAAGATGCAAGGGGCTAACGGAAGCGAAAGAAGGAAAATGTTTTGGAAGAAAGCGGAAACACAGTTCTTAAAGTGGAAACAGAATAAACCTCGTCTTCTATTCAAAAACAAGGGAAGAGTGTAAACCTGACGAAATGTGAATTTCTTTATATATATTGTATAGATATAGAAATAAATATTAGATGGTGACTCTTTCCTGATTCAATAATGTATGAGAAAATAATACAGACTTTTTTGTATGTCGGTACAATACTTGAAAATTTAATTTAGTCCAATGAAAGCCTAAAGAACGAAATAATTCACCGTAACTTTCTCCTAGTTTTTCATTATTTTTTCTAGTATATATATATATATATATATATATACTCAAAATAATAACTAAATAGACTCTGTAAGTATTTAGGTTGTAAATTTATACTAAGATAAACCTTTAGAAAAACCACTAACAAACAGAACCTAATTCCGTTACAATCCGGTGCACTAAGGCGTCGGATAAAAGGGGAGAAAAAAAGAAATCCGCGGAATAAGGACAAGACATACGATACTCCGCAGTAAAGAAAAAAAAACCCCAAACGGAACCAACCACAAGAAAAAGAAAAAGTGCTCGATACAAAGTACAAACGATATACAAAAGTAGAGCAAAGACACACAAAGAATCTCAAGCTAGCCAAAACCTACCGCGGTTTCACACTACGGCTCGTTATATATATATATATATATAAGTCGGCAGTGAATTTTATTTAAAATTATATGTCGATTAAAAATGCGATAACTGTCAATGAATTCACTTCATCAGTGAATCTGCGAAACCTGAATTCAAAAGGAGTTTTTTTAAATTTTTTATATATGAGAGAGAGCAGGAGAGATAAACAGATATGTAGATACTATGGTTAGGTTACATAAAACGAAAGTATTTAACTATACACTCCTTTGATTAATCTTTGATAAAAGGACAAGTAAGTTTTGTGAAAAAAAATTTACGAGTATTTATTAGTATTCAATTAGTCGAATCAGTATCAAAATAATAAAATAACAAAGAAATTTACATTTGAAAAACATCATGGACGAATGAGATCATAACGGTGTCTCAACGATATTTCGATCAAGCATTACATACACACACACACACACACACACACACACACACACACACATATATATATATATATTAAACAATGAATTCCGAATACCCTTACATGAAGAATAGTGTCTTTCGACAGACAAAGATGTTCCTTGTCTGTCTTGTCCACATCGTGTTGCAGACTGAATTCGTGTAGGAAGTTTGGGGATACGTATGGCACGACATACGAGTCAGGGTAGATAATTTTTCTCTTTAAGGAAATTAATATTTTTATTTTTGAATAATTTTTTTTAATATTATTTTACTTTTATTATTTTGCTAGGACCCACTCGGAACGTTTTCTCTTACCACGGATTTTCCCATTTATATATATATATATATATATATATATATATGTGTGTGTGTGTGTGTGTGTGTGTGTGTGTGTGTGTGTGTAGTTTAATGTCACTCATTATAAAAGAGTGTAAAAAGCGAAGCAACCGGTTTCGCTCCCGCTCGTCATGCCTGTACGGGGGGTTTAAAACTAGGATTAAAATAAAAAAGTTTGTGATGAGGAGAAAAAATTAAATACAAAGAACTTGATACTAATAATAGCGAACCCCAGCAAACATTCACGCTGTTTGCACAGTGAAGGTCTGCGGGACCCGATATAGAAAGCCTCCGGTAACTTGAGATGGAATAAAAAGTACGACTGAGACCCAACAGTGAACCAGTCAACACTAAAATTCGCAGCACACTTTTTATTATTGAATAGGTGCCCGCAAATGGCGGGACCGTCAGTATTTGAGACAAGTTTATTCCGAGGTAAGATGTGTTACCTGATAGTGGCGCCATGTTGCTTAATTCTCATGTCCATGTGCAGAGTTGTTCTCCCTATGTAGTCTGCACCGCAACTACAATTATATTTGTAAATAATGGAATTAATTTGATGGGGAGGGAAAGCATCCTTACGCTAAGAACATAACATGGGCCGCGTTTGGAATACTATATATACCTAAGCCGATAAAAAAAATTTGAACATTTGATAAAATCTGTCTAGTCATGCTTTCGCACTCTTTAACTGTACTGAGCTTGTACTTTCTGAATTCCGAAATCTTGTTCCGAATAACAGATTGAACAGTGTCAGGGGGATACCCTAAACCGCTTAAGGTTTCCTTCAAAAAACTAATTTTATAATCCAGGAAAGACTCAGAATATATAATTTATTATGGTTCTAATAATGTTTATCTTATGTTTTTGTGGACAGAAGGAATCCCAACGCGTACATAAACCCGCAAATGTTGGTTTCGTATAAATTTAGGTGAGTAAAGGTGTCTGATGTACTAAGACTTCTAAAAAGGCTAGTTGATCATTTGATTCTTTCTCAAAAGTAAACCTCAGTGCTGGATGAATATCATTAAAAAAGAGAGAAACTGATCCGTCTCAAATTCATTATTGAATAAGCAAAAAGTGCCGTCCACATATCGACAAGAGAGTTGAGGGCGAAGTGAACTACTACGTACCATCTCTCCCTTATGGAGACAAACTATTGTAATTATTTACCCTATTTTTATTGTTCAGACTGTTGTCCTCATCTTTGCTTATCATATACACGTATTTTCTGCCGTTTAATGCTCAGGCATTCTTCAAGTAATATATGTTAGTATTTCGAACTAAACCCTTTATTTCTACTACTGGGTAGATTGCTCTAGTTCCACGTGTCACGCCGTTTCTTGATAGCACAGATTCATCTGTATTCTTTTTAGTAACTCAACTCTCCAAGTTTTTGTTGAACTCTGCTGGGGTGGCAAGGTATTGAATTCACAACGCTTTGCGTCAATCTCTGAATTACTTCAACCAATCTAAAAATAGTTTTATTAAATTTGGGACTTTCATGTGTATATCAAACACGGTGCCAAACTGTTCCTGTAATCACTAAACTCTCATTTATTCTTGGATCTATAATTAAAATGACTTCAAGCTAATGAACTGTATAGGTATTAGTGAAGATCACCTCTTTTCGAAATTCAAGGAATGGCGCTACAGAATCACCCAGAAGTGTACCAGATAACAGAAACATCACATGAGAACACTGAGCAGCCAGAACAGCTAAAAAGGTTTGCTCATGCAAATCAAAGAGAAAATGTTGGAACTAGTCAAGATTTTGACATTTCCCACTGCTTAAAAGAACAGTTTAGGAAGAAAACTCCCAGCAATACTTGAAAATGTGTTAACAGTTACTGGACGGTACTGGCTGCTCGGTCAGTGAATGCCGAATATTTGTTCATAAGGATATGGCTAGTATTTTCATTATCATTACTATGAATCAAGTTTTGTATGTTTCTACCGAATTGTAATTTTTTAAGTTGCATGTGTTCAATTTTAATGTTACTCCTTATTCTGTCAACTTTTCGAACCCTTGTTATCTTTATCGACTAAACATCTAAATATAAGTACCGATATGTTTCGCATCCTCC
The DNA here is from genome assembly GCA_037127315.1 of Ascarosepion bandense. Lineage (NCBI taxonomy): Eukaryota > Metazoa > Mollusca > Cephalopoda > Sepiida > Sepiidae > Ascarosepion > Ascarosepion bandense. The sequence goes on from JBBBDQ010001349.1 coordinate 1,330,467, forward strand.
ATTGCCTGCTGTTCTGTCTGTAAAGTTTAAGTGTTTCTTGTTTCCGTATGATTGTCTATCGGCATCTTTTTCTTTTTAAAATATATTTAAGACCAATTTATTCTGAGGACATTACCCCAACCAAAATGTTGCTTTATCAAATTTATTTCGAAATCCCTTTTTAGTTGTCATTCTTTAGTCTCGCCCAGGGAATACTACATCACTTTGCAGCAATAAATTCCTCCTCGTTTGTTCTTTACAAGAAGAAATTGGAGAATCTCTGTTTAATGTTTTCAAGAATTTCGCAATTTTCTTCCTGTTTTTCATGGTCTTGAGATACGTGAGGTCTGAACTGTCAAAATTCGTTATTCTAAACACTGAATTCCATACGGTGTTCCAGGCTACATTAGATCTACTTATACATTCATATAATTCAATATGGCTTCTTCCTCTTTACTTATGCACTTACAATCGTCTACTACACACAATTACACGCATACACATACACACATATATGATTTCACACACACACACACACACACACACACACACACACACACACACACACACACACACATATATATATATATATATATATATATATATATATATATATATATATAATATGGATTTGTTTGCAACCCGGCATACCGTTTGAAGTAATATATATATATATATATATATATATATATATTAATCATTTCACCCCAATCAAGGGACTACAGCCGCTGATGCGCAGGGGGTTACAAGGGAGAAGAGCCAAAAGAAAGAGGAACAGGATACGGGATGTATCGGGGAAAAGGATAAGAGAAAAATGGGAATCAAGTGCATAGAAGTTGGTAATTGACGTTGTACTTTAACACTTTGCGATTGTAGCTATAAGGGAAGCAATTGTACCGAAGGGAATTCCAAAGATGGCTAGTGCTAGAAAAAACTGCCTGAGTAGAAGTCGCGGTTACATTTTACTGTTTTCACTGTAAAATGGTGGGACCTACTTGCCAGTCTAGTAGCACGAGCAAATTCATGTAGTGTGGCACCAGGGAGATAAACTTGTCATAGCATAACATGAGAATTTCATGTTGATGTGCAATCTGCAACAATGCGACTGATGATATATACATTTAAATATAAATGGATATATATAAACATTTGTCATATGTATACAATATGAGTGTTTTATTTATTTGCATGATTATGTATGCATGTGTGCTTGTTTTGTGATAAAATGTGCTTGATAGATAATTATTACATGAATCAAATCATATATTCTTCTTTCTTTCTCTCTTTCCTTCTTTCTTATTACCATTTTAATGCCAATGTTGTTAGAAAAAGACTCTTTTCTTATTTCATTTTTGTTTGTTCCTTTCATATTATCATTTTGGTGACGAGGGTTTCAGAAATACGCATCTATTTATTTTCATCTTTGTTGTTGATGATAATGATTTAAGATATAGATTTTCTTTTTTTTAGCCTGTTCATTTTGTCTTTCTTATTATCTTCTTTAATAAAAGAAATAATTTTCTTTTCTGTAGCTTTTGGTAATGGGAAATTCAGTAACTGAAATTCTTTTTTCTCTTTTCTTTTGTTTTTGATGTTTCGTTTTTGTTTTTCTTCGTTCTTGTTTTTTCTGGAATTATAACTTCAGAAATAGTCTTTCTTTCATTCTTAACTTCATTGATGTTTCAAAATTCAGAAATAATTGTTCTCTATTTTTCCCAGTTCTTTCATTCTTTCCAATTATTATCTTTTCCTAAGGAAAGTGTCAAAATAATATCATTCATTCTTTCTTCTTTAAAGATGTGAATATCTTTTCTATTCTTCTCTACTTCATTCCTTGTTTTTTCTTTCCTTTATTCTATCTTTATTTCGTCCTTCTTTTATAAATATATAATACAATTTGTTTTACTTTGTAAGAGAGATAATTCTTTATTTGAGGAATCGAAGATGGAAAATGCATAATGGTTAGAGAATGTGACTTTGAAGAAAGGGCAAAACTCCTTCACACTTGGTCTGATTATTTTGATAGCATGAAGTCTATCAAGGCGACAAGGTCTGTCTTTAGCCTAGTAGGGTACCTACGTTTTGGTTAACCTTTTCTCCAATTTTATATATTTCGCAACTCTCCTGCTCGTGTGTCTTTGTTTAGTGTATAACCTTCAGCAGACGATTCATCGTAAATCACTCGATGTCATTTCAACCACGTCACACAGCCAGTGTTGCATTCTGATCTCATACAGCTTTCTTTACCTGTCTTTGAAAACACACACACACACACGTACAGAGAGAGAGAGAGAGAGAAACACATACACACACATGGTTCTCCGATACAACTACAAGAAGATAGTAGTAGCAGAATAAAATCATTAAAGAGAAAAATTCTTTATTTTCAAAAATATTTTCTAACAAATTTTTGATCAGTGGTTATAGATTTCCAAATTGTTCATCATTTGGGGATTATCTGTTGCTCAGGCCTTCATGTTACATACATTACTGTTGAAATAGCCGAAAGACTTTTCATGAAGCCTAACATCGCTCCCAGCGATAGTTTCGTCTCCCTAAACTTTCAGCAAGAGTCGAAGAATATCGAAGAGTGATTTATCGGCATGTAAAATTTCGATTTAGTTTGACTTGGTTGGTTTTGTTGGGGGCATATCAACACCCCTAAATGCTATTTAATGCTGAAATCTGAGCACAACTGTAAAGCTTCAATTAAATATATTTTGAATGCAATTATACACTTTTAACTACAGATGAAATTAGTTATTTTGCTTGAAAATTTTATTTTTAATAATTTTACTATGAATATGTATTGTTGGTATTTTTTAAAATAAAATTGAATTGCGTGTACTTTCATATTTTCATAGTGATTTGTTTGGGTGTTCACTTTTTGACCATATTTGGAGCATTAACTGGAGCTATCACCTCGGGTCAACATGGGCCACAGAACAGCAACAATTAAAATTATCGTCTTATATAGAATGGTAGATATGCGATAGCACGCATCTGCTTCGGACGCAGTTTTAATATCAATCATTATTATTATTATTATTACTGGAGGCATACTTAATCACCATCTGCCAAATCACTATTACTTGTTTCTGCCGTTGTAGGCCAGGCAGATTATAAAAAAGCTATTACTATCGGAGCGACCCATATCACTTCTCTTTCCTGTATTACATGTTACCTATAACAAAAATCGCGATTCTTTATAGCTACTAGGTCATTCTTGATACATTTTCATGTTCATATATAGGTTATGCATATACTTACCAATTTTTCTAAGGAAAAATATAAGTTCGATGGTCTATTTTTTTATTTGTGGATTTTGTAAGTTTTGTTCTCTAAATCCAAAGAAATGTACACTATTAATAGTACTTCTAACAATAAGAACAACACAAAGTTAAGAATAATAGTGTCTAACACTATTTTCTACTTAAAACTAAAAGCATTTATATCGGTGAAATATCTCGAAATGTAAAAGCCCTGTCTCAAGACAATCGAAGATATAAATATGGAGAAAAACAAATCAAACAAAATCAGATGCCGGTACTGGTGAAATAAAATGTTCACAATGTAAAAAAAATTACGTCGGAGAGACATCAAGGGATCTAAAAGCCCGTAACTTATGTTTAGACAACCATTCAAATCCTCTTGTAATAAACAGGGACAGAAGTGGCCATAAATTTCAGTTTACTAACGCGACCCTAACTACAAAATGACATAATTATTTACCTCAGAAATTACTTTGTGGGCTTACTAATAACAAACTTACAAACTATAAACACATTTAAAAAACATTTGTATTGCATCACCAACATTTATTAAACCAATTTTTAAAGAATCTATCATAGGTTTATCAAAACTAGCTACGTCACCAAATCAACATTTGTAAAACAACAAATATATTGTATAGGAGACACACAAACACATACACTTACAATGCCATTTGAATCCACATACACAAACAAGAATCGTTAAACGTTACATACATATAACAAGTTTTACGTTTTTAAAGCTAGGTTTGGAATCCGTTAATTTCTTGAAAATTCGGATTGACGTGTGGTCTCTTTTAGAATTCGAAACACCAGAAATAAAACTTGGCTTAATGAGTTGAAGGCATGCGAGGCAGGAACGGGCAATGAAAATAAAAAAAAACACAAAACTAAAAACTCATAAAAGACTTCCTTATTTTTCTCCACATCTCATTCTCTGATAAAGCTTTAACAAACATGTTAGACTGATAAACTTTTCCTATATATTCTTTATTCTATTACACACACACACACACACACACACACACACACACACACACACACACACACACACACACATTGGGGCATTGTTTTCTAAAGCATAAATGAATAAGTCCCTTCTGCCATATGCTAGATATAACATTTATAATAATAATAAAAAACATTATTTCCTAATAATAGAAGTTAAAAAACTAAAAATGAAATCTCAAGTTCATGAAGAAGTGTAAACAAAACGTTATAGACCTACTGCAGTGATAAAAACCTAAAGGGCGGAAGCTAGAGCAAATGCAATGTACCAAATGCAAAAAGATAGTAGGATAATACTCAGCCCGCACTAAAAAGGCTAATGCAAACAAACCTCATATACATCGGTGGTTACGTGGTGCAGGGTAAAAAGATGAAACTGAAGGCATTATTTTCGCTGCACATGAATAATGCTTGATAACTAGAAATTACCAAGCACACAGAACGAAAAATAGTGTTAGCCCTATAGAGAGATTCTGTGATAAATATCCAGAAACAATTAACCATCGGGTATTTGGCTGCTGAGTCTTAGAACCTACTGAAGATAAAATTTGGCATGATAGAGTAGGTTAATAACTACACTAGAAAATGTAAATTTTATGAAAAGGAAACTGCAAGAAACTTGTATGAATATCACTCAGATCCGGTTACAAAGATAGAAATTGTATCAATTTTATGGGACTTTACAGCACACACAGAAACAATCAAAGCTAATCGCTAAGACATTGTGATCGAAAACCACAAAAAAATATGCTTTCTTATTGACATGACAGTTCCTGCAGATTGTAATGTATCTTTGAAGATATTTTGAAAAAAAAACTATCAAAATACACGGATCATGAAATGATAATATAAAAATAAGAACCTTAATAATTCCAGTGGTAACTGGAATCTTCAAATCGATCGGAAAATATTTCAATAGACTCATAGAGTGCATTCCTGATAGATCATGCCTTAAAGTAAAATACCTAAATTGTACTCACAAATACAGTTAAGATATTTCAGATAGCTCTATCGATGTAAAATGTGTCTGATCTTAGTTTTTTGTTTTTTTACACAAATGATAATTGGAAAATGTCATGAAACCATTTATGTCTCTTGATGGGACCCGGAAGAAAATGTTTATTCAAGAGAAATCATAGGAAATAATAATAATAATAATAATAATAATAATAATAATAATAATAATAATAATATATATATATATATATATATATATATATATGTGTGTGTGTGTGTGTGTGTGTGTGTGTGTGTGTGTGTGTGTGTGTTTATGTGTGTGTATGTATGCATGTAATTCTTTACAGTATCCACTTTTTATCATGAACATCTAGGTACTAAATGAGATGACTATTCGTTTTAATGTTTAACTGCGTATCACTGACTTGTGCTCTCTATTTATCCTAAGTACGGCTAATTGCAAACTCTTCATTGATTTTCTTATCTGTGTATGGCAGATGCCTGACTCTTCTTTTCAATTTGTACCTGTACAGAATAAATGGCTAACTCTTTCTTTCGACTTATCTTCTTCTCATCATCTGTATGAATGTGTAAATCCTTTTTAAATGTCTTCTTTGCAGCCGACGTTCCACGAAACCATGCTTGATCTTTTCCTCGACCTCATTGTTCGACAGCACAAGAAATTATACATAGCAAATGAAATTACGATTTCGCAGTTCTAATGTTAGGAAAGTTGCAAACTTTTTTGCGTCCTTTCTTAATTGAATATCTATTTGATTAACTTAGGTAAATTAATTCCCGTGAGATTCTAGTAAAGCCACAAAACTTATTCTTTTACTACTCTGCCTGTAAGAATTTGATAATTTAATTCAAAACCAAAGAGCACTTACGCTTTATCTTTGAAAAGAAACTAAGTTTACTACGCCTACACGAAAATAAATTGGAAATAATAGGAAATTATTTACATTTTCCTTCGGATTGAAAGCGGTTAAAAGTTGCTGTGTTACATTTTAGACTTATTATAAATTAAAGAAATAATCGTGAATTGTTATTTTAATTTCATTATACTAGCTGACATATTAAAAATGTTCCCAAGTTATATCACTAAAGTTAAACGTTCTTCAAGATACGTTCTTGGTGGACGCTTTTTGGACAGATGTCGTATCATTAATTAATTCGGGAAGAAAACCGTTTTTATTCTTTTTCATTAAAAGTTAATCTTAAATGATACATTATTACAAAATGATATATTTTCTGATAGCTTCTGACTAGTGGAACGATCTAACTTCGAACTAGTTGTCCAGACTAGATATAACTGGATATATTTGTACGGTGAGTGGCTTCTGAAATTTTGATATCAGTTGTATTAGCAGGCTAAGAAACGACAGACCACGGCAAAAACGTCAGGAAACATTCCTATTGCTATATCCCAAGATTCTCATTGGTGCACAATATGAGGACTTTAAGAAAGGTCACTATCGGGACTGAAGTATCACATACGGTATAAACATAAAAACTGAATAAGGATGTCGTATCCTCTTACGGCGAAATCGAAGGGAGTGCCCACATCTCTCTCTCTATTTATATATATATATGTGTGTGTATGTGTGTGTGTGGTATGTGTATGCGTGTGGTGTGTGCGTATGTGTGTGCGTGTGATAAAAATAATCGGGAATGGTGCTATAAAAATAAAACTACAACCCACACTAATTCGGTATTCAATCTTCTTTATCAAGCGTCGTAAGCATTGCAGTAAGCATCCATGGACTTCTTTGTGATGGCGATCAACTATCTAGTTGCATTCACTTAGACACGCTTGACGTCTTGAAAAGGTGCTCCACTCAAGTGAGATTTGATACTTCAAGAGAAAACGATCAAAAATAAGTGAAACAGATGCACACAGATACACACACGCACACACACATACACACATATATATACATTATTTATAACGGAAAACTAAACATATCGTTCAGATTGTTTATAAATTATAATTAATTTATATGTGCTAAGTTAGCTCATTTCATCAGACCACACTATATTCGTTCCATTCGGTATAGATATTTTCCAGGAATAAATATTTCTTAAAAATGAAATGGAAAACAAGTAATATGAATTAAATTGGAGACTTAGCGTTATGTCATTTGAGAATCTCTATATCATATTACTCTGGATAACATCCATTGAACTCTCTATACATATATAACACTTTATATTATATATTAATTAGAGCTTGTTGGATTGTCCTCGAAATTCTTGTACTTGACACATATATATATATATATATATATATATATATATATATGAGGAATATGTTGGCTGTCAAAGTTGGGGAATTGTTGTGCTTGATCCAAAACTCCTTCACAAACCATGGTCACTGATGGACACGCTAAGATGTGATGAGACGACCATGCTTTCTTCCAAGTAGTGCTATAAACAAGGGATGTGAGTGAGAACGTTATAACGTGTGAATGCGAAACAGAGTTCAAAGTAAGCATCGCCCATCGACTTTGCTCAGCATACTTTAGCTTTGTTACCAATAACAGACCTGATATATTTGACGAAACATTGTATATATGAATAAATTCAAGAGAAAATCGTATATTAGCTGACAGGTTTCGTCCTATGATGAACTTTATCAAGGCAAATATAAATATTTTATTTTAATATCTATAAACAAAAAAATGTTAGTTTCACAAAATTTATAAATTCAAGAATGCTTATAAACGTATATGAGGTTAAATGATAAGTCAATGTAAATTATGGAGGATTTAAGTGATATAATTTAATGTGTAATAAACAAAAATAAGCAAATGTTTTTGAATCTATTTTTTATTATGTAATTATTTTTTATATTATTTAATTTAGGATTAACTTATGTAATACATTATTGAAGTAATAGATATTTGTGAATTTAAACAAAACGCATCAGTTAAGTTTTGTCTTCAGTCGATTTGTCTTTTAAGATATATTTGTTATATCTAAAATACACGCACGCACGCACACACATACACGCACAAGATTATCGGTTTAGCAAATTATATATATATGAGTAGAAGCATCGTTACAATTTCTACCTTCAAGTCAGCCTTGCACTAAACCGAAAATATATGAATATATTTATTTTAGGTGAGAAAATATATGTATATATTTATCTTAGGTGAGAACAAAAAAAAAATTGATAATCTTAAAACTATATTCTACAAATAATCCATCGTATAATTTATCTATGAACTTAGCTCCAATAAATAAAATCTCAATTTTGGATGTTTTGTGGAGACTAGTAATAATACATTAACTATTCCATTATATATATATATATATATTTAAACACAAGTGAATAACTTAGTAATGTGAAAAAAGAACGCTTGTTAATAACGATTTTCTTAACCATTTCATAGATTACCAGACTTGTCTTTCCAATGTAACCAATAGCAAAATTTAACAAACGGCAAAAAACAAAAAAAAAAATAATATTACTATTTTGTATAAAAATCAAATTAATAGTAATTATATTTTTTCTTTATAGACATTATAAAAAACAAACAAAACAAGAAAATTATATTGTCTGTTGTAAAGAATTTAAAACCTATAAGTTCATTGTCAAAATAATAATTCACTTATAAGATTAGCGACATGTACGAATTTTCATGTCCTTTGAGGTGTGTTTTCCTGGTCAATCAAAGTCTGCAAATGATTTATATAGGATATACTCAAATTTAACAAAAATCACGATACATGTCTCTGACTATAGCTCTCACTTGAAGAGCTACCGAACTATACCCTGTACATATCGATAATACAATATTATAGCATCATCCTTAGGTAAAACTGAAAATGATAATAAAATTAATAATGAAGGCATTATTAATATAATTTCCCAACATCTGAAGAAGGTCGTAGCATACACCTACCAAAACGTCGTGAATATGGTAATAATGTTTAGGAATACAGTCTGGAAAATGTAAATAATGTGAATAATAATTTCTTGATGAAATATATACTTCGTGTATATTTGAGGAGCAAGAAACAACAGAATCTACTTAAAAAGTCAGAAATGTTATTAGATACGAAATGCAATTTTAGAATACCTACTTCTTGGTTTATTTTATTTAGCGTTGGTGTCTTTGATGTAACAATTGCTTATACTAAACTAGTATTATTTTTGCAATAATTTATACATAATTTTAGAAAGTTTCATTCAAATATTTCATATTTCCTGCAAACCCATTTTTTAACTTAATTAAGATCAGTATTTATTTAATAAATATATTTTGCAATAAATTGATATTTTCCACTCATTGGTAAACAGTTGCTTTTTGTGCTCTCATTCGTGCAGGAAACGTGCCGACGCCAAATTTTAATTGTAACATTTTGCCTTTTACATCTATTAATATACTTGTGTATATATGGTAGGACTCACTTGGAAAATTCCCTAGCCTCTGCGTTAATAACTTAACGCCTCACAGAGATGAAATTGAAGGCATTTCTGATTAGAATTCAACTGAATCATAAAGTAAAACAAACAAGTTACCTTACAGGGCAGTATAACCAAAGGTAATCATTTTGATAACTTTCATAGAATAAGGTTTATTTCATTTTTTTAAATTGTTTTATATTTAGAAAAATATTTTAAGTAGAAAAATCTATTCAGTGCAAGATTTATTTAGCCGAAGAAATAAATAGAAGAAAATATTTGGCAATTTAAAATGCATCACACGGAAAAGAGTTTGCTTTAAGTTTATTTTCAATTATATCTATTTTCAAACCTTAAATATAGAAACTACGAAAATATTCTTAAAAAACAAAAAAAATATAAAACAAGTACAACCCATCAAATTCTTAAAATTTTTCTTTTCACGCGTCTCTCTCATTATTGGTGTGAGTGTTTTTGTTTCTTAAATGAGTAAATAGACATGAATTAAAAAAGTACTTTTCAAAAATATGCTTACAATGTCAAAGCATTTATATCGACGAGATATCTCGAAATGTAAAAGCTACGTCAAGACAACAAAACTAGAATTAGACAGAAAATTAATCATATTCCAATTCAGATGCCGTTACTTATCAAATAAATGTTCACAATATAAAAGAATTTTAGTCAAAGAAATAACAGAGGACCTAAAAGTCCGTATTTACGAGCATAAAAAGAATTCGGTTGTGACAAAATATATATAAAATCTTTTGTAATAGACATGAACAAAACTAGCCATAACTTTGATTTTACAAATGCACCCTAATTAAAAAAAACAAAAAACAAAAAAAAAAAAGAAAAACATAATTCTTTACAGCGAAAGTATTTCGAGAGACAAATAATAACTCATTTATAAATTCACGTTAAAAATATTATATCACATAACCAGCTAATGTTGGATCCATTCTTAAAGAATGTAACGTGAGTGATCTTAAACAAATGATATGTATGTAAAGACGTTCCAAAACCAACATTTGAAAATCCACAACCACTACTGCTACTACTAAACATACACACAGACACACACTGACACACACACATTTTTAAGAATATACGTTGTCTTCTGAATCTCATATAGGAAAAAGGAATTTTAAGACACTTACTTACATAAAGCAATATTTTTCAGTTAGGTTTCGAATCAGTTAATTTTCTAGAAATTTGAAGAAACATGTTGACTCTCTTGAAATTTTGAACACCATAAATTGTAATAACCTTTCTTTAACAAGTCAAATGCACAGGAAACCTGATTTACCAATAAAAATCAAACAAAACAAAAATAAAAATATTATAATTTCTTCCTTTTTTATCAAATCTCATTCTTTGATTAACTTTAATAAAAGTGAAACATATTAGATTGGTAAGCGTTTTCTACTTGTCTTTTGTACTATAATTCTGTGAGAATTTGATTCATATCTGATGAAAGTTCGTTTCATAGTTGTCATTATTGGAATCACATTAGTATTATAAATAAATAAAAACAGAGGAAATAAATGATACGGTCGCGCAAATTTCCTGCTATTTTAAATTTAACATTATATTTGCGAGTGTTCACGCGTGCACAAACACACACACATCAACAAACACACATATACACAAACACACACACCCACATATATATAGTATGCAATGAAACATGACAAATATATTTCATAACAAATAAAAACACGAGAATATAAATTGACTCATATGATGCGATACACAAATGACATGACGCGTGAAAACGCAGCAGTAAAAAAAGATGACTCAGAGCACAGAAATACATGCATATAGTAACAAGTTAATCAGCAAAACGTTTTGATAATGATGTGAAAAACCTCTTGGCAAAGCTTATATAAAACAAAATATTTATTAGTGCACACGTTCGCACACACACGCATGCACATCTATGTATAGGAAAATATATGACAAAATCGGAAACAGTTTTGCATGATGCTTTTCAAAACTTCGGACAGCAGTAAAATGCAGTTATGTTTATATGGCTGTTATACACTTGCTCATGCAGAAGAGGGGATAATGATGTTCTAAATATGTGTTTTAGTATATATTCTAGTAGATTTTATGGTGCATAGAAAATCAACATACATCATTTAGTCTCCATAAATATTAAAACAAACATCGATTAATTTCAATGGAGGCTCTTACTTCCCTTTAAAGGAAAACGTTTATTCGTACCTATTAGCATTTCAAACAACATTTTTTTTTGATTGCCGATTTTTTTCATAAGTTCAGATAATTATGGACATTTAGCGAGATGTTTCATCCACTGCTCTCAGACTCGTGTCGTTTGTCAATATTCCAACAGAAGAGTAGGGCAATTCTCTTGTTGATATAAATTTTATTCTTTACATATATATAAATGCTAATACAGGGGTTTTAATCTACGTGTTCTTTCACTTTCTTACTATATATATATATATATATATATATATATATATATATATAATAAAAAATTGAAAGAACATATAGATTATATAGGGACGATGGAGTTAAGATTTCGATACTTTTCAAAACCGACAAAATAAGAAAATAATCGATAGAGAGTTCAAAAGTCTAAATCTAATAGTAATAATCAACATTGATTGAAAATTAGTAAACTTCCTCGATGTAATACTAGACTTAATAAATGATACTTATCAAACACACATAAAACCTAACGAATATCCATTATACAGCCATCCAAAATCAAATCAGCGCCAAGTATAATCACAACTATAGCCTCCTCCATAGAATAGAGAATTAGTTAAAACGCTTCTAGTGAAGTAATATTTTATACACATAAAGTTAGGGCTAAAATTCCTTAAGTTAATTATAAACATTTCCCTAATAATTACCTTCTAAGTAAATTTCTTAATAAAAGTACGCTTAAATTAAGTTATACTTGTACAAATAATCTAGAAAAATCATAATAATGATATCTTAAATCAACACCTAAACAAAAGTAACAATAAATATCCAAATAATAAAGATAAAAATAATACAAACTTATGTAATTGTCGAAATCTTATCAATAGCTTACTGGAAAATAGGTGTCTAACAAATTCTACAAATAGCCAATATAATATAACATCAAACGAACAAAACGTTTTACACTGGATCTTTTAAGAAAAAGCTTACATTGGCTCTACTAAGAATACATTTAAACAGAGTTGGCAGAAGCGCTTAATTTCCTTAAAAACAACACGTACCGAAACCAAACATCACTTTCTGCGTATTTTAGAAGTTAAAAGGCACAAACAAAACTCCCAAAGTAAAATGAAAAATTCTGGAAAAAAAACAAGAAACTTTAAATCGTTTTACGACATCTGCCCTCTGTTCCTGAGTAAAAAGTTGCAGATTTTAAGGGAACTACTGAACCGTAGAGATGAACTGATCGTTTTTTGTAAACATCGAAAATATAATTCGTGAAAATTTAATTAATTACAATGTTTTGTTTATATTATGTGCGCCAATGTAATTTACAAATTAAAATTTATTTTACTAAAATAAATGGCCCATCAATTAATTACAGCCATTTATTTCATAAAGTATTACAAAATCTAAACAAAACTTAATTAGTTGCAATATTTCATTTATAACTTATGCTCCAATATAACTTAAAAATTTAAAAATTTAAAAATTATTTTACCAAAATAAATTGCCCGCACAATACATAATTTGTTTTCTAAATTATAATATATCTTAGCATACCGTAATTATTAAATTCTAAACTATACATTCCACCCCTTAACTCATGGGGTATTGCAAAATCCAAATAAAAAAAATAAAACCTAAAGTCTAGCTTCTTGCTGAAGATTTTTGTCTGCCCATTTAAATAATCTGTATATAGTCTCACAATAAATCTTACCCTGAGAGAATAATTCTCTTGTTTTTAATTAAAAAAATTAATAAAATAAATGACACACACTATAATTAATTAGTTTTCGTAACTACAATATACTTTAATATGACATAATTATTTAATCCTAATTCTAAAGGAAAACTTCCAGCCGCTCTACTCATGATCTAGTACTAAAAAAATCTAACCCGCTGTTAAAAAATATAGTTTACCAGATTAAGTAATGTGTGTTTCTACGGTGTACCTTACTCAAACAAAATACTTTTATTTAAGATTTAATCAATTACAATGTTTCATTTATAATTTATACTCCAACGTAACTTAAAAAATAAAAATTATTTTACTAAAATAAATGACCCACACAATACCTAATTGTTTTTCTTACTATAATATACCTAAGAATACAAAAATTATTTAATACAAATTCTAATCTAAACATTGTTGATACTGTACTCATGGGGTAGTAAAAATAAACTAATTTAAAAAAATACAACTAAATCCAACCTGCTCTTGAAAATTATTATTTTCTAAATAACCATGAATTCCTCGTATATTTTCAAAATAAATCATTTTCACCATTTATTTAAACTTATCACCTGTAGAAGAACTGTATTGTTTTGAAACATTAAAGTTTTCGTGTGGTGATATAATGCTTTTACCAATGTAATAGCGAAATTACAATATATACATATATATATATATATATATATATATATATATATATATATATTAGAACCTTTAAAAATTCTTGCTAATTTTTCAGGAAAAGTAATGTTTTAATTACAAAAATTAGTAAAATTCATGTCACTGAAAGTATTGTTTATTACTAGCCACTATTTTCATCAATTTTTCTGGCACCATTAGCATTCCGCGTTGGAAAAGAGACACGTTTTTAAGTCTAAGCACAAATAGACCCAGTTTTTTGGCATCTTCATAATGATGAAATTGCTGTTCATCCTGTCCCTTGATTGGAATAGTGATAATCAAACCATTCCAAGTACGTTTTCATCTGTTTTGCAACATGTGGCCTAGCGTTGTCATGTTGCCGAATCATTCTGTCGTAAATCTGCTGGTATAGTAACCGTTTTTCTTCAATGTTCGGCACAAACCCATCAATTGTAGTCGATAGTGATCATTGTTTCGGTCGGTTTATGGAGCTCATAATAAAATACATTCAGCTGATCCTAACAAATGCAAAGCAAAACCTTCGAACCCTGCATATTCGATTTACCGCCGATTTTGAAGCATAGAAGGATCCCCCCGCCGATCTTCTATGTTTAGAGTTATCGTAGTGTATCCACTTTTCACTGACGGTCACGATAAAGTGCTATAAATCTTTCTTTTTCTGAGGTTGAAGCTACTGTTCGACCTGTCACGGCTTCAATTTGCACGGCTTTCAATGTTAATGCTTTTAAAACTTTCAAAACTATTGTGTGATTAGCTTCTAATGATTCTGAAAGTTCAGATTGCGCCTGACATGAGTCCTCCTCATGCAATGTCTTTAATTCTTTCTCTTCAAACTCTTTCGGTGCATTAGAACGTCCTTTATCTTCAACATCAAAATTAATATTTTTGAATCTCTGTATGTTGCTTCCGACAGGGAATGGTCTGCGTAAGCATAAATACCAGTTCTGTGTGCTTCAGCTCCAGTTTTCTTTTGAATAATGTAGAAAAAATTCCCGCAAAAACACTTTTATTGTCACAAAATTCGAGATATTTAACGCTATGTAAAACCAAGGTTACTTTATTTGTGTCAATGTTGCTTCCCTATAAAAATAGAAGATAATAAGGTGCATTTTAGACACTTGATGCTTTTTAATACAGTAAAGGCAACATTTCTTCGCAAGCAACAAAAGGTGAAGGTGCATTAGCAATACAGAAATGTACGGAGGTTGTTTGTTCGGTTTAGATTTGATGAATGTAGCTTTATTCACGTAAAACGCTCAACCAGACACCCCACTACAAATGACGACCGAATTAAAACATTTATTGAAAGTAACACGCATGAAACACTGCAAGAAGTGGCAGAAATACCAATTTTATTAAATTCCAGCATCCATAAGCGAATAGTGAATGTTGGGTACTCAAATTCCTCCGATATTTGGGTACCACATGATGTGAATAGAATCTTTTGGATCTTATTTCTATTTGTGATTTGATTTATTAACGCAATGAAAATGCACCCCTTTTTTAAACAAATTTGTACAGGTTATGAAACACGGATCGTTTACAAGAATTTTCAATGGAAATGGTCCGGGGGTAAGTGTCATGAGTCAATTTTACCACCCTAAAAGCTGGTCTTGATCATAAGAAAGTCATGCTGTGAATCTGATGGAATAAGAAAAGAAATCCTGTACTATGTGATTCTGCCATGTAACCAGTCAGTTAATTTTAAAAAGTACTACTGACAAGTTAAAGGCTACAATTCAAAAAACACACCCAGAAATATCTAACAGGGAAGATGTTTTTATTTTTCATCGGGAGAATGCGAGACCCCTCCGTTTCTGACGAACCGTAAAAATTGTTGCAGTTTGACTTGGATGTGTTACTCCAGCCAACCATATTCACCAGTCATTGCCCTTTCGGACTGTCATTTTTTCAGGTTCCTTAAAAAATAATTTCAATGGTAACATACAAAAACGCCTTAATGAGTTTTTTCGAGAAAGCACCCGAATTCTGGGGAGATGAAATCTTTAAGTTGAGTGAAAATTGAAAAGATTTAGACAACAAAATATTTTCTTAAATAAATATTTAAAGGCATAAATTTGTTTTGTTTTAATTTCCCTTAAAATCGGCATTAACTTCGGACACCCCCCCCCCACCCCCCCCCCACATATATATATATATATACGTAAATATAAAAACAATATTCTTTATGGATAGTTTTGATCAATATATCTTCAGAAAAATATGTTGGTGTTTGTACTTTCTTAGAAAAATAGAATGAAAGAAACTCGCTCAGCGAAATACAATTATATAAAAAGGTGGATAAATAAAGATCCAACTCTAAGAAAGTATTAACGCATTCATCAAATTATAAACAAATTCTGTGCTGTCAAACTTTTGTTTTTATATATATATATATATATATATATATATATATATATATATATATATAAACAGAGAAATAAGAATCGGCCCTATATCTATCGTTGTCACAAACAATGACAATATGGATGTGTGAAAACGTTACAGTGTAATTGTTTTCTGTGTGCTGCATATTATGTCTGTATGGATATGAATATGCATATTTGCTTGTGTGTGTTTTGAGTCCATCTCGATAAAAAGTAAAGTCGCAACGTATCAAATGATAACATAAAAAAATCTGAGGCTGACTTTTGGGTTACTCTCACTCAGTGGTTGTCATCAAATCAATATCTAGTCAAATGGGCTGATAATAGTGAGTTTGCTATGAAATAAGAATATATTTTTCACCTCCGAAATTAAATGGCGATTAAGGTCAAGTTCGACCTATATGTTCACTGGAGGTTACGGTTATTAAATTAGTTTCTATCCATTCTTATCTATACTGTAATGGTTTATAAAAGCATTATATCACTGCAGGAAATTTTCATGTTTCAGAATATTACTGTTCTTCTTCAGGAGATATGGTAAAGTAAATGGTAAAAATGCTTTATTTTGAAAATATAAGATGAATTCATTTTTAATTTAGAAAATTAAGGACTGGTAGTTGAAGAAAATGCTTTAGGTGTGTCAATATTGTTCAATTACAAATGAGAATTAGGTAACTATAGATTTTTAAGATCTATGTCGCGAAAGGAAGCAGAATGGTCTGGTGTCTAGACATGTCACTTTAAATTTTGTCTGGATAAGATACACAGTGATACCAACGATTTTTAAATGGTAAACAATCGTTTTTAGAAGCAGTTTATATTTTAGTTTTTTTTTTATTAAAAAGTAGATTCTTTTTTATTTTTTATATTAATGGCCATCAAAACATCCGTTCTAATCTACAATCAAGAACTATCGATAAAAATAATTCTGATAGCCAGTTTGATATTACAATAAGTGCCTTAGACTTTGCGTAGTCTTCTGATCACATTGGATTATTCGCCCAGTACAATCTCACAGCACACCATGAATTATATTGTTGAAGATACATTACTATGGGAATAGCCTCGGAAGAAAATGACATATTAGGGTAATATCAGGTAACTAGAGGTAAATTTTTAGTCAAAAAACATTTTTCAGTCAAAATAATGAAATTCACCATAGCAATATATTGTTTCTGTTTGAATGTCTAGATGTTATCATTATTGAAATAATTTACACCAGAACTATTGTTGTTATCTTTGTTTTGTTATCATAACGTTTCAACCGTTGTACCCTCCGGCCTTCCTTCAAATATCTCTCGATTTAGATATCAATCAGTGAACCAAACATTTTATACAATTTACCTAGATTTTATTTACTTTCATTGTGGCGGCGTTCACCCTAGACAGGTTGAGACGGCTTGTTCCATACAAGAAATTTCACCTGACTTTTAGGCCAACAAGCAGTCCCGAACCGTCTGGTTTGAAGATTTTTCTCTCTAGGTTGCCAATTCTTAGTGCGGATGTCTGGTTGCCAACCAAGCCTATAGAACCCAACCTCTTCTGCCTATTACCCTTAAATTGGGGGAAAAGAGATGGATTCATACCTTTTTCAAGGGTATAAGCATATACATAAATGTAATTGATATATTGTGTTTAATCCACTGTCCATATCTTGTGATATGTCGTCTTGCTTTTATGTAAGACTGCTCAGAAGTTTTTCACCTATTTTTCCAGTTCTCTACTCCTCTCAGCCCAAGTCACAAACGAAAGCTTGAGTATAGAATGTTTTTCTTCCGTGTCACAATTCTTAGTGTATAACTTAGAGCCTAAATCCTAATCAAAATTGATTATTTTTCGGATTTTAAGAAAATATAAAACCTTGTGCCAACCTGAGAATGTTTTTCAGACGGAGCTTCTAAAATATTCAGAATGTAACTTAATTTTTCATTTGTTTAAAATGTAGTTAACGTCTCTGAAACCGCAGAAAATACAGAAGCGCATTTGTAAAGCGATATATTCTTGCAAACATAGCGAGTAAGATATGTGTAGATATTTGCTCATGTACATTAGAAAAGAAAGCACACAAACACACACATATATATGTATGTATGTATGTATGTATGTATGTATGTATGTATGTATGTATGTATGTATGTAGCCTATTGACAAAAGAGCATTTATTTGATTAGTGCACAACTTGGCTTGGTAAAAATCCACCCCACCGTGTTGGCAATAGGGGGAAAGCCTCTTCCACTTCCTTAATGAACAGATGTACGCACAGGGCATTTGAGTTGAAAGTAATTAGGCCTTTTGATCCAACCATGCCTCTCATCAAGTTGTCGTCATAATGGAAATGTGTAGCAAAGGGCATTACTTAAAATGGATGTCAAGAATTTAAAATCTCACTCTAATTGTTGCGTAGAAACTAGTTGAATAATGGCGCTATTTTTTATTTTATTGAACTTTGTACCCTTGACTCCTGCAACGAAAATGGATAGAACTGAGGTGGTAAGATTCCACAGACACATACGCATAACTGACTAAGTTCACATTAAAACGACTTTTTTTTGCATATTGTTTCCATGCTGAAACAAATAATACATATAATAAAACTTAACTTTTATAAATAATTGTTATTATTAGCGAATTTATTCGGCCTGATTTCACATTTTAAAATTTCATTTGAAGTTTGAATCGAAGCTCCGTAATATTTTAATTGCTGTTTTACACACTCACATACACACACACACACACACACACACACAGAGAGAGAGAGAGAGAGAGAGAGAGAGAGAGAGAGAGATAGATAATATTCTTATTGAGTTTGGAAATATGCACATGTCTCTACACACATATAATCTCTATGCATATTCAGTTACACGTAAAAAAATGATCGTTGACAATGGCTAAAAATATAGCCAAAAGAACCTGGAAAAAATAAAACATTTGAACAATTTTTTTATAATTTATGTTCTGAAAAGAAAACAATTATATGATCACATGAAAAAATTAACCACAATAAATTGTCTGTCTTTTTTATGGAACTTGCATAAAAGTGAGATTGCTGCTATCTACATAAAAGCCTGTTTGGTGTATTACAGATCATAAATGCGGATAGACATCTATTTGTTTCTAGCTGGAATCGAAACTCGACTAATAAGGTGTCAGTCGGAATCCCTACTCCCTTAGCCATGGGCGCATAGTGTGAGACAGTGGGAATATTTTAGGGTGTTATATATATGCGGTGTACACACGCCAGTCACAGATAACTCAATTCATTGAAGCGTAATATATATACGACTATTATGACAATATTTTAATTACAATATTTTTCCTTATGATGTTTAATGTAGGTAATTTCATTTACATAATATTCGTCTAATTTTTATATTATTATCTACTAATATATGTTTTATGTTTGTAACCTTGTGTTAGGTGTTCCTTATGTGATAGTTGGTATGTGTTCAAATTTCACTACGTTTTGATAAGTGGATGTTACTGTATATTACAGTGGTTCCCAAAAGGGTATGTGTGCCTCATAAATACGGTGGAAGACGAAAGCAAGTGAGGCTGAAGGATTCAAAGACAACCAGATATTTAGAATTAGTTTCAAAAGATTCATATGCAAGAAATAAATATGATTTCCACATTTTAAATATTATTTTGGATTATGGCGTTGTAATTGGATACACGTGTCTCAGTTCAGTGCCATAGGTTTTACACGTTTGAGAGATCATGCCTCGAAAGTAACATGACTGACTGGGCAGAAGATTTTCCCGCAATAGGTTGTCATTACTTTCTTTGGTAGACTAGTTACCAACCAAGACTATAAATCTCACTCTTATATGCTATTTAAATCTTAGCTGGAAAAAGAGGAGACGTATTAATACCCTTTCTATAGGTATTTGCCTGTAAAGGAATTAAAATGAAAGGTGTTAATCCGTCTCTTCTCCCTATATTTATAAAAATAATTGATCTATTTTATCAGTGTGATATAATTGCACTATGCCAAATATTAAGAATAGATTAACTAGGGTCAGTAAATTAGAGAGGAGAGTTATCAATGATAGTTTTCTAACTTAGAATCCGCTGTTTAACCTTCACTTTATTACATTATGAGATAACATTTGGTAAGGCGCGAGCAAATTATCATCCCTAAAAAGCAACCACTGCTCTACAAGTATGTGTAGTGGTTATGACAGCAATATAGATATTGCTCTCGAATAAAATAGTTACGGATTCTGGTAAAAAGAAAGTTTCGAATTCTCAATTTGCGAGCTTTTTGAATAAGTACCCTTTAAAATCTGCCGCAGCACAATCATCATGTTCGTTTTCCATGTATTTGATACTTTTTTTCTATATTTAATTTCCCGCTCGAAACAAATGTGTTTAGTAATATCATTATATCTAAGTAACTGTCTTCCGATGCACATATGACTTCACTTATTAATGATTATGTACTAGTGCAAATGCATCTGCGCTGTACTGGGGCATATAACAGGTTTCTCTTTTTCTTAGTTATTCACAGTGTCGAAGAAAATCCTGACAAATGCGAAGATTTCGACCGTGAGAAAGAGCAGATGATTTCTTAATTGCCTTATATGGTGGTGGGGCTTTTTCTTTTTTTCGCTCTCTTGTGGGGATCGATTTCTGATTTTTCTGACGAAGGCATCTGGGACTAATGGAAAGACTGGACTTTTGAGCGGAGAAAGGAAAATAAAAAGAACCAGACAAAACACGTGTCCAGCAATCTGCCTCTCCTCAATTAAGCACACACACAGACACAAACACAAACACAGACACTCGCACACACAGCTGTACACACTCACGCACGAGCGTATGAGGATAGACATAGCCACACACAAGACAAAAACATTTATTCTCTTTAAGATTAAGTCTTTAGTCATTCATTGTTTTGTGAAACTATATAATGGTCTGCGTAAAAATATTTTAATATATATAGATCTGTTTATATATAAATCTGTCTCACTTCTCATTAACACGGCTAGAACATCAGATTGCTTTTAGCCAGCATTGAAACTCGACCGAATTTATATCAGTCAGCGATTCTACCTCTGAGCTATGGGGGCTCGGTAGAAGGATGCAGACTTTTAGCGTTTGATATACCATGTAAACATAAGCCAGTAGCTAAGATTGTTCTAATTCATTACAGAATGTACGATGCGTACCATTTTTCCAGAGTAATTAGTCAAGGAATGAGAGCCTAAATAGTCATTTGAAGACATGGCTATTTAGCTATATCACATCTCATCAGTACGGTTAGATATCTGATTGTTTTTAACCAGGATTGAAACTCGAATATACATATATATATATATATATATATATATGGGGAGAGACCAGTAAATGACCGAAAACCTATATAAAGCGGTCATTACTTTCAAATACACTCAACATATATCTATAAGGAAACCACGTAATTATAAAAAAACACTCGATCGAAACTTATAATATTGTAAAAAATGTCCAGTATTTACTCTCATGTAAGGAGGATTTATATTTACATACCAGTTCAGCCATACTTCCCTCTTTTTAATAAAAGCTACCCTTGATACTATATTCAGATTTTAGAAAGCTCCCTTTGATATTCCAGTGTATCTTCGTATCACATTTTTGTCGTCTGCTGAAACACTTCCAAACAAAAAGAAGTTTTTGTACTCACTTGATTTTGATTTCTTCAGTTCGCACCACGTATCTTATGTTTTTTTCTTCTTTTAACGACCATACATTCTGTATTGAACTTTTTGTAGATGCCTCGTTTTCATAGATTTTCTTTAAATACCATTAGCTCTCATTTTCACTGCTTGATGTACATTTGGCCGAACGATCACTTTTAGGTCTGTTCAAATCTTGAGCAAACTAGTAATATTTCTTATTTATGTTATCATTCCATTTCCAGCGACAGACACATCAACCATTGGTCTGTTGCATCAATGCGTGCTAATAATTCGATGCCGTTCTTTTCATTATTACTTTAACTTATTATTCATATTATTTATAGCTAGCCATTCTTTGCATCAGTCTTGATGCACCTGTCTTAGAAGACCTCGTCGCTGACCAGTTTAATATGGGAAACGATGGAAAAAACGAATCCAATTGAGACACGTAAAATGATGCAGAAAGCGAGATTCTTTGTTTGAGCAACAGGCCGTGAACAGTCTTTCTGTAAGAACGAGCAGCTGCATCTGCAAAGTAATGTAGAGATTTGTATCATGGCTAATAGAATTATCATACAGAACACTAACATAAAACTGGTCATAGAAATTCCATTTTTGGTCATATTCCTCATTTTTCTCATTATCATAACACATACAAGCGTCGCTGAAGATAGACGATGTTGAAGTAGCATTGCCCACCTGCCGGGAAAATAAGTTCCATGTTTATTTAACGCTAAGACACCGTGTTTAATTCTATCCTTACACATACACAAAGACACAAACACACACAGATAAAACATACGCTACTTCTATTTATTTTTAATCAGACATGTTTATTATTTCAAAGATATTATAATGGTACATAAACAGTATGTATTACGCCGATTGGCTTACTGATTCGAAAACCCATAGCAAAGAAAATGTGTTCTCCTAAATATTTGTAACTAAATAATTTTAAAAAAATATTTTTGCAATACGCTTGCCGATAGATATAATGGAGTCTATTCAAATATGAAACATCAACTTTAAAAAGTTTGAAGTAATATATATATATATATATATATATATATATATATATATAATGTGTGTGTATTTTGGCAGCATTTTTTCATTAATACAGGTTTCATTGAATAATATAGACAAGTTCTGTCTATTTATTTTGTATAAGATGCTTTCGTATGACCTGATTAGCTTGATAGTGTTGTCATAAAAAGACGACAAGAAATCGCAGTAATTGTTGATTTTTTTATCAGTTCTGAGCTTTCGGCTTACATAAGCCATTATCAAAGGATGAACATTTAATATACAGTGAACATAGAACATTTAAATTATTAACAGAGTGGAGTTATACAGAGAAAATTAAACAAGTCCATTTTTAGTCGCACATGGCCGAGGGCCGAGAAGGAATGGTGGTTGTAGGTTTTTGGTCAAATGAGAGTATAGTGGCATGAGGAGATTGGTCTGGGAACTGCTGCTACTATGGGTGTAGTGGGTAAGTATAATAACTATGACCTCTCCCGTCGATTATAGGCATTGAAGTATGTTAGTGGAGCCGAAAGCTCAGACATAATAAAAAATCAACAATTACTGCAATTTCTTGTCGTCTTTTCATGACAACACTATCAAGCTAATCAGATCATACGAAAGGATCTTACACAAAATAAATAGACAGAACTTGTCTATATTATTCAATGAAACCTTTATTAATATATATATATATATATATATATATATATATATAATACAATATATCCACTATAATAACGCGTAAAATAAATTCTTTATAGATTAATATCTGTGTGCGCATGTGCGTGTGTATGAATTATTTTCAGATAGGGTGCATCTCTAAAGAAATGGAATGAATAAAAAGACAAGAAGAATTACTCTTCTTAATCTTATCTTTACATGAAGATACTTTGAAGTATGGCACTTTGTGACCTCCCCATGCTTTGGACGATCTTTAAAACATTTAATGGATATTCATGAACATTCCCAAATTTAAAAGCCTTGAGTAACCAATGATGTCATTGCTTTTGTATATGAACGATTGCAACAAAATTTGCATTTACATTTGCCTTAATAAAGTGCCTCAGAGAACGAAACACATCGGGTAAGAATAATTTACCTCTTGTCTTTTACTTATATACATATATATGTGTGTGCGTGTCTGTGGGTCTATATACTTGTGTGTGTGTGTGTGTGTGTGTGTGTGTGTGTGTGTGTGTGTGTGTGTGTGTGTAGCGTTGGTTAAAAAGCAATGAAAATTCTTTTTAAATTCCTGTTTAATTTATTTTTGTGATTTACAGTTTCAGCTTAAACTTTATTTTCGGATCTGAAGAGCCATTATCAAAGAATTTTTTTCTTCTTGTTATGCAATGTCACACTAATGGCTAATGAGAGAGAAAAATATTCGGAAATTAGGAAATGTATATGTAAACGGTTACTATGCTAAGAAACAAAGAAAATTACACCGAAAGGCATAATAAAATAAGTACTTAACAGAATCAGTCTTTGGTCTTTGCTAAAACTTAGACAACTGAAAAACTGCCGTGCAAATACATCAGCGTTCACACACATACAGTCATCCACAGACAGATCTGGTTCGCAGCTCATCAGTACGCTTAAAGATCCGATTGCTTTTAGCCAGGATTGAAACCTGACAGAATTAACATCAGTCGGCGATTCTGCCACTGAGCTATGTAGACCTGATGGTGGGGGGGGACTTAGCATGTTATATATAAATAGCCAAGAGTGTTCAAATTTATTACTGAATCAACGAAGCGTAGATGCGTGAGTAGCTACTGATTTTTCAAAGTCTACCATTCCTCTATTGTGCTCAATCGGGGTATATATATACAAAGCACAGCGATTTTTATTTACACATATTTTGAAAGTCACTAAGTAGTTTGTGCACAAAGTATCGAAGGAGCTGAAAGTTTCTAACAGGGATGTCTCGTCTCTAGTAGTTCGATATATATCATGATAGAGTCGGTGTAGAACATTATCGATGCGAATACCGGAATGTTCATGAGGGTCATCATGGAATTGTCCGAGAGTACAATTCGCAATAGGGTGCCTGGTAACATTCGGTACAAGTCCTCATCATCATCCTTCGATCAACTATCGGTTGGTCGGCAATTAATCGACAATCCCATTCTACACAACACCGTCAAGCATTGTTGTACTCAGATCATGGCGCTGATCATGGATCTCTTTTGATGGCTACTTTTCGACGGCCCTATAACCGGAGGATTTTATTTACGAGACACTATCTCAAGGACTTTTTCCTAACCATAAATTGAATAACCAATTTTCTCGTAGTATGTTGCTAATTATTATTGCAGTAAACTGGCTGCGAACCAAGGCTATAGAACACAGTTTCTTCTGCTTTTTACACATTCCTGGGGAAGAAGAGATTAATTTATACATTTCCCAACGTAAGTGAATGCAATTAATTCGACTGGAATTCGAACTCGTTTCTTCCACTCCTCACTTCGAGCCGCAGTCCATAACTCTACCGGGCCTTTGGAAAGTCGTACGTGATCAGGAAAGGCAAGTTCATGCCTGCACACACACAAAAACAACGATTACTGAACATGGTGAAACATCCAAAAGAATGATGCGAACTACACCAAGGTGCTGGAAACAGTTGTGAAAACGCGGAAGCCGTTTGTGTATCAGAAGAATTTTGCATCTCCTCATAGAGCTGGGAGGGACCAAGGATTGGAAAGGGTCTATTTGGCACGATTACCTCGCACGTAGTATGTGGCTACTTAACTCTCCAGCCCGAAATCCCTTTGACTATAACATAAGAGCTAAAGCAATGCTTTTACAATACAGCTGATTCTCTGAAAACCATCACAACTCGAGTACTGTCCAATAGCAATATTGTCCGCATACTAGTTCATGCCAACGATTCCGGTCTAGCATTGAAGCCATTATTGCGGCAGAAGGCGGTTACAACGAATAGACTAGTAATTTAACTATTGCGGCATCTGTGTACCCAGTTTCAATAAATTGAATTAAATGTAAGATGTTGTTTTACTGTTGTTTTCATGTTGACTGAGTGTTGATTCTACAGATTTCCAGCCCTTTGAGTGTTATTTAAATTTAGAATATATTTTTACATTTTGAGAATTTTGTTGGTATATAATGATTTAGTGATACAAATCTTACTAATTAACCCCTATATGGAGGGAGAATTTGTCGATTCATACGTTTTCTAAGTTTATTCGTGAGTAAGTGAATATATCGAATCCAGCTCTTCAATTAACAATTCCGATCCATTAATTGTTGCACTGCTTGCACATTCCACACATCTTCTTTCTAAGAAGTCACAATATACGGACCAGGTTCGACGTTGAATAATTACATAGATTATGCAGGGAACGGTGTTTCCATGTGATGTGATCATAAGTTCGTTTCTCAAGTGCGTTAAATATATACGTAGACTATATGCATTGTAATTTTGTTTTACTGTGTATATATATATATATATATATATATGTATATTATATATATATATATATATATATATATATATAATTTGTTTTAACATTACTTTTGATTGTATTATAATCAAACAGTATCATTTATTTATTTCTATCGGCCTGATTATTTACGATAAATTTTTATTACGAAAATATGTGTCAATCGTCAGATCACATTTTCGTAAAAAAATTGATCGTAAATAATCAGGCCGGTAGAAATAAATATATAATAGAGTTTGATTATGAAAAAGAATATCTACTTAAATACGAGTATCGATCAAAAATAATGTTGAAACAAATAATTTCAAATTTTCGGCTGATTATTACCAAGTTTCGTCAATCTTTATTAATATATATATATATATATATATATATATATATAGAGAGAGAGAGAGAGCATTGTGCATATTTGATTATATATATACTTTTTTTCTTCTTTTCTGGACATAACTTATGTTGATATTATCCAAATGTTTTGAATCCCGGTGCATTTTCTTCTATATCACTTGCCATTTTAAATGATTATTTTATTTCTAATTTTAGCTAAATGCATAGACTGTTTCATGTACGTATGTAGACTTACAGTAAGGTTTTTTTCCAAACACGGTCACCGCATATCGCGAGATGCGATTAGATAATTACTTGTTTATGTTGTCTATTGGAATTTTATAATCATATATATATTCGAATAGTTTAAATATGTTGCTTTTATTCAGTGTAAAAATACTTTTCTTGAAAAATATTTGCTCAGTTATATTGAGCACCCCTTTAAGATATATATATATATATATATATATATATATAGTCATCCGCACACAGATCTGTTTCGCTGTATCACAGCTCATTAGCACGGTTAGACGTCCGATTGCGTTTACCCAGGATTGAAACCCGACCGCATTGGCGTCAGTCGATGATTCTACCTCCGAGCTAGGGGAGCTCGGTAAAAGACGGCAGACTTTTATATACAATGTCTGATAAAAAAATCAGGTGTTATATATTATAAAACTTATTAATTATTTCTTAATTTGATATTCTGCGAAATAGTACAGTTCTGAAATCACACGTTTTATCCAACACCATTTCTACTGATGATAGCATTCCTGTAACACTTTTTTGCTGATAGTAAGCACCTGTCAGGTATCATTCTCTTTATGCATATTATCCTACCGCTCGGTTGCAGAGAGCATCATGGTCCAGTAAATAGAAAGTAATGCCTTGCGTATTACATTTCCTGAAAGGTAGATGAGCAGGTATTGTTAATAAGTGTAAACATATTAAGAACTAAGTGCTCGACTTATATGAACAAAGAAATATTTTCGAGTAGATACACCGCAAAACATTGAGACTGACAGACGTGATAGTCGTAAGCATGTATAAGAAATTAGAAAATCTTGAATCCTTTTAAACTATTTTGTTATTAGTTCCGGCATCTTAACATTGCGTTTATCTGTCTTTCAACTGATAGCTGACAAACAGCTTGAAAATATTGGGCTTTTTTAAACGTATGTGCGACTTTAAAAAGCCGTTAACATCTATCTATCTATCTATCTATCTATCTATCTATCTATCTATCTATCTAAACTTATTTATAAATGGTACTTTGTCTCTGTGTGTGTGTCTCTGTGTGTGTATCCGTTATCTATAGACTCCGAAACGGCTGAACCAATTTTCTTGAAAATTTACACAGTTGTACTATAAGCGTCTGCGAGTATTCTTAGCTAGGTTTTGTGTCGAGGTACCCCCGATAAATATCGAAAATCGATAATCGAAAAAATCGGGTTACTTTAATCAAATTTGATACACTCATAGACAAAAACATAAGAAACTATATTCAGAAGTTTCAAGGTTGCAGTTCTTACAATAGTGCAGAAAATTTGATATCGATACCAGGAAACCAAAATTTGATTTACTTCCATTCATTTTTCTTTCAGTCTACGGTTTCGCTTTAGCTGGAAACAACTATTGCTTTTTAGTCTTTCATGCTAACGTCCAAAGAGTCTGAGCTCCATGACCATGGATTAGTTTTAAAGCTTTCATTACACCCGAGCAACGCCGAGCTATACTGCTAGTCTATCTATCTATCTATCTATCTATCTATCTATCTATCTATCTATATACAGGCAGATTAAAAAACAGAAATTATTTTATGTTTAGCGCATTCTGAAGGATTGTATGAGAATTTTTCTTGTTAGGCCATAAGAACTTCTTACAAATTTGAAGAGTTAACTTTAATTCAATAGAATAAAGATAGAAAAATCGGTTAACATCCTTCGGTATTGACTGAAAATTATAAATTAATGACATATATATAAATATATATATATATATATATATATATATATTCGAAAAAGAGAAATAAGAGCTTAAATTCTATGTATGTGTGTGTGTGTGTGTTAGATAGACAGATACATAGACAAAGAGAGAGATTTCGATGTGAATCTGACAAATAGAATAGTAATTATATGAAAATGAGACAATTTTGAAAGCATAACATCCCATAAACTTTTATGGACATTTTTTAATGTGTTACATAGACACACACACACACACACGCGGGCGCGCGCGCACACAAGTCTATATTTGTATACATGTACATTTTAAGTAATATTTTCTATTTTTGTAACTAACTTAAAACCTGATGTAAATCTAATAAATATTTCAGATCTACTGTGTAGAAAGAGGACCAATGAAATGTTCTCCGTATAAATTTAGAAACAACTACAATAAAATATTACAAAGTTTTTGTTAAGTATAAAGAAAGAGCATTTAAATATTTAATTTTGTATTATTTGATCAATCGGCTGTCAAAAGTTTTGAATAATTTGGTGGTGATTTTTTCTGCAGAAGATTGCATTAATATCATACCAGTTTTTGTTGTCACCAAATTGTAGTCAAGTTTGTAGGTCCCCCTGACGGATTATTTTGATAAGAATTTAAGACAGACTTGCAACATTTTTTTCTGTTCATAACCATCCATTTATTTTCAATGAATAACTCTGAATATTCAGCAGTTTGAAAAAATTAACCAAAGAAAGATTTCTTTTCCAGAATTTCCCCTTGTATTGCACTATCAGAACCGGTATTTTGTACATAACCTCATGAACTGCACATTTTGCCTTTTCTTATCTTCACACAATGCTATACAGTAACCCACTACATTGAGTGGCTCTTGATTCTTGGAAATAAAAAATACAAACTTTTCTTCGTTAATAAATAATATCCCGTAATCTGGTATTAAAGAAAAAATCGGGATACATTGTGTGTTCGGGTTTAATCAGGGGTCTTTCTACTAAGGGAAATATCCGACCATTTATAACCACACTTATTGGGATGATTTTAAAGATGTCCTCACGATGTGCATTTATTTAATGAATATAAAACTTTATTACTTATTAAAGTGGTTCTAGCTGTCTCAAATCGCAGTGAATTGATCTTCTTTGATTGATGCTTATTTCTGATAAAACATATTTCATTTCCCGTATAGGTTTTCGATTGGATTTAAATTCCCCGTCAATCCTGGCGACATCATTGATTTTACATGAGTTTACTGAAAAAAATCTTTCAGTTATTTGCTTCAAAAGAATGTCATGAAATATGAATTCATCAAACTAGTTTTCTGTTGCAATTTCATAATTGAAAACTGATTAGTTGTCAATTCTTTTTGTCGAGAAGAATTATCTAATTTAAATCTTTATTTATTTTACTCTTGCCAATAATAGCACCTACACCCTTCATAAAATTATATATATATATATATATATATATATATATATATACATATATATATATATATATATATATATATATATATATATATATGTATGTATTCTCTATGAAAAAAATTTTCTACATTGAATTAAAAAAATAAAATAACTCACAAAACTCTAATGACTTACCCGGTTAAATTGTTGATGAACAAATTTGAGGAGCCATTAGAAATATTAACTTAAATAAAAAAGAACATAATTCTTTCTAAAACCCTTAATCATATGAAAATTTTCTATCATCATCAAAAGCATTCAAAGTCTTTAGCATTCTAAAACGGTGAAAAAATCCTAAAATATTTCATAAATACTAATATATCCCCATCAGATCCCAGTAAAAACCTAAAGCTAATCATTTAGTAAATAAATGACATACAACCAGCTTCATCATTCTCAATAACACCCCCCACCTACTTGCGTTTTTAAAAAAAAAACAACAACATTGTATATCAATTTAAATATTCTTTGAAGAATGTATCTCCGAAAAAAACAAATGCATAAGTTGATCACGCAAGAACAACTTTACCTAGAAGTTTTACATTATATATGTCCGATTTGTCATCGACTGTACAATACTCCTACAAACATTCATGTCCACATTCACGATTTTAAGAAATATTAATTAGTATTGTATGCATATTCCACCATTAAAATAATGAGCAAAATCTTCAAATGCTCGAAGCCATCTTTATCAAAAATGAAACTGACTCTAAACAAAATTAATTATGAGTACAGTAACAATGTTTTAAAACAATAGGTTTTTAAAATATCTAAATTATAATTTTTGATGAAAAACGAAATAGTTTCACACTTGTAAACAACAATCTTTTATCAATATGAAAAAATTAGTAATTCCGCTTACACCATATATTTTACAAATCGACGTCGCGTTCTTATGTATATGCTTAAAACTTGCAACGATTAAACCACAAGATATTTATAGCCTAAAACTTTTCATGCAGACAACTATTGATTACATCTTAAAACCCAACCCCCCGAGAATGATCTTAGACAAGATTTAAAAGGCGATAAAAATATAAATAAAACAAAATGAAAGCTGATACACCTTTCTTGGTGTTTTTAATCACCATACTAAGAAACTCTGGGATGCGCGTTGTGGTGCAATGGATATTGGCTCAGAACAAGAAATCGGAGAGCCGATTCCGAATTCCAGTTGAATTCATTGCATTCCCTAATGCGCAAGACTTAGGTTAAATGGGGTTAATAGCAGGACGGATTCGTTTTTATAGCTTTGGTTTGCAAAAAGTCAACCGCAGAATGTATGGCAACTTACTAGGGGAAAATCATATCTCTTTCGAGAAATGATCACTCAAGTGTGTATCACGTATGGCACTTAACTGACTGACCAATAAACATATGTCTAAATTATTTAATCAAACATGCTTAAACGAAGACATGCTGCCTAAATATATATAGACACATATATATGTGTCTGTATATATTTAATATAAACAACGAATTACTTATTAATTTGAAGAGTAATTATTTACTAAATACAAGTTGTTTTCATTTTTGTATATAAAAATGTTACATTTTGTAAAAGGTTTAGTTAGAAACGAATCAAAAACATCGACTCTCCCCGGTAGAAATTTAGGTTTCTGATTGTCTTTCCTAAAAAAATAACATGGTCTGTTTTTTGCATGTCAGGTTTTTACCTGAAACTATATTTTAGGTGACAATTTCAGCTATTAAGCGCAACTGACTGGTCACATCGATTTTGCGTTTCTATATTTTTCACAAAAGTAATTGTTGATTGTTTTTTGAAGATTATTATTGTTGTTGTTGAAAATAATTCTGTTATCGAACGACTGGTCATTAAATTTTAAGCTCACCAAATTAAATCCAAACATTGTATAATGTACAAATTTATCATGTAAAACAACGTATCATTTAATATTGCTTCACTATCAGTTCCGAGTTCAAACCTCGTGTCTGCTACTATAGAATGGTTATATCATCTGATTTAGTGAAATAACAAACTGTACAATCTTTTAATGCACGTATCTAGTATAGACAGAAATTCAGACTCAAGTTTTTTGTTCTTTTATATAAAATCCACTGAATACAAGGCTCAAAACGTAATGAAAGACGGTGTTATGGCAAAAATTGGTAATATACAATGTGTATGATATGAAATATTTTGTGGTACAGTATGGATTAAAAATGAAGACTTAAGATTGTGAAACTGCAACAATAATAATTAATTGGGTAAACTCAATGACTTATCAAAATCTTTAAACTGTAGCCGTAAAATTCATCATGGCATCAACATGACTCAGCGGGAACAATATTATCCAGATAGCATCCGCAAAAATGGCATACAATATTATAAACCTTCAAGTAGTATGGGAAACTGATATCGTGATTAAATCATAAATTTCACTTTTAGGGAGATTTGCCACTCATTTGTGTTGTTGTTGAATTTGGAAACATTCAAGTAAAGTGATTTTTATTTAGTAAAACTTTTGTTTATAATTTTATAATTTTGTAGAATCAAATTTTTAAGCATTCTCTTCTTTTAGACATTATTTTATATAATATTAATTTGTTTTACCTTTTTATAATCATTGATTTGAGAAAATGACTTTTTTAATCAATTCACCCTATCGCCACTAAGAGGTAAGATGCTATGTGAAGTAAAAAAGAAGGAAATTACTTTAGAAAGAACCAGAAACCTAAATAACAGTTTAAATTACAGACCTTAAACAGAGACCTTTAGAGTTAAGGTATATAATGTAAAATTTAGATGTAACCAAAAACGCAAACAAAGCAGAAAACCAGGAAAACAACCTTCATTCTTATTCAAAAAACATTGGAGATATGATTACCCTATCTACTGTTATAATTGACACATTTCTTAAAGAGTTCATTTATTGGCGAACATAATGATAATGTTCATGATAATATTTACTTAAAAATATTGTTAAAAAGCCACCTTCATTGCAACTTATAATATGTTTAATTTATTTATTATGTTCAATTTCCCTATCCCATATGCTAACTGATAAACTGTTAACTAATTCATAAACCGAAGAATGTAAAGTATTTAGAATTCATCAATTTCGTATTCTGAATATTTGCGATAGATTCAGGGCAGATACCGTCGTTACTCTAATTCTAATTCCAATTCCAAATAGTAATTTCAAGAAATATCCATGCAAATCAAATTCGATGTATTAGACAAATGCAAGATAAGCTAACTAAAATAATGTAAACTCAGACAGACCTGAAATAATTGGTCCGAAACACTGTATCTATGATAACAACTAGAATATTCAAGAGTGATGTAAAGGGTATCGATGCGAAAAGTGAAATCAAAGAGCCGAGTTCATATTTCAGGCTAGCCAGTTGCGTTCACTTTCCCACTAATTACCTTCAGACTTGGTTGGCAGCCAGTCTGAAAGAAGGAAAACTCTGAATTGCAAACCATTCAACAGGCGACGAGAAATCATTACACTATATTCCCCAAGAAGACATGAAATTAAAACTATAGTTTAAAGAGAAAAATTGTCTGAAGAATTACGATCCATTACGGCACACGCCATTTGTTAGTACTTAAGTGATATAATTACTGAATACAAGTATTTGAAACAGCGCCTCCACTTTACATTTTATTTACTGCGCCTGTTGTTTGAAGCACGATGGATCAAACAGTAGTTTATCCTATAGAATGGGTTGCATGTTCGAACTCTTCCGGTGAGAACATTTTCACAATTAAGTTTTCTGGAGTGTGCAGCCTGATAGACTTAATACACATTATTTAAAATAAAATCAAAACGGGGAGTCACTTCTATTTCAAACACGGGTATACTTTAAAGATAAAGTTTGAAGGAATAGAAAATAATGGATTATATTTATAAAATAATAAAACAGTTTCAATATACTTAACTGAACCATATCTGGCATTAAGCGAATAAAGACCAAAATCAGAATGCTTCTCACATGGCACCACATGCAAAAGCTGATGCTTCATTATCCGCATAGATTCGAAAGAGGTAGAAGATTAATTCAACTACAAATGTCATTTTTCTATACTTCTGAGAAGAGGTCGTATTTACACACTTTATTTTCAAGAACACATGACCCAGTGAATATAAACGTTGGTTACTTCCAATGACTTGACCCGAAGAGTTGTGAATTCGATACCAGGCAACAAATAACTTAGAGAATTAACTTAACAGGAGATAATTGCATGGATACCAAAAGTAGCATTGCACATGGAAAGAGAATGATATACCCCAGCAGTCATTATAAAGGTTTGGCTTGAAACTCTTAGCACCTGATAAAAACCATACAACGACCGATACTTTGTAATAACGGCAACAGAGATGAAAACAATAATTCAAACAATGTAAATAGTGTACAAACGTTTTACAAAAATTACAACAACCGGCCTTCAAATATACCTAGAAACTATAGAAGACTGTATGATAATATGAAAGAAGTAAGATACTTTTTACAAGAAGTCAAATGGTTCAAAATGGAATTTCATTTGGGTGAAGAAATGCAACTAAAACATAATAAACTTACCGCATTTGCAAAAACCTTAAAAAAGAAAGCAAAGTCAAATTGAATAGGCCAGATACAGAAAAGATAGTAAGGTAAACCTCTTCACTGTCAATATTCTGCCCGTACTAAATAATTTGATTTTGGCAAACCCCGTACCCATCGGTGGCTACGTAGTGCAGGGTTAAAAGCTAAAACCGAAAGTTTTATTTCTGCGGCCCAGGACCAATGCTTGCAAAGTAGAAACTACCAAGTACACATACTGAACAATTGTGCCAGTTCAAAATGCAGATTCCGGGATCATTATCCAGTAACAATTGATCATCTTTTATCAGGTTGCATGGTATAGGTCCCACTGAATATAAAATATTACAGAGTGGGACGATATCTGCATTAGAAAATCTACAAACTTTACGGAAAGGAAACTGCAAGTATTGGTATGAACGCCACCCACATCCGGTTCCAGAGAGAGGAGCTGTAACAATTTTGTGGGAATTTACAAAAACGACAAAACAATCAAAGCTAATCACCCATACAATGTGATCAGAGACCGCATAAAGAGAATCTGCCTTCATATTGATATAGAAGTCCCTGAAGGTTGCAATGTATCTGAAGATCTAAAAGAAAATACCTTCAAAATGCAAGGACCTTGAAAACAAAATCGCAAAATTTGACATCAACAGCTCCATTTGTAATTGCACCTCTCGGATCGATCAGAAAAGAACCGAGTCGACTTATTGAACTACGTAGCCACAGATAGGTAGGGGGTTTGTCTAAATCAGCTTATTTAGTACGGGTAGAATATTGACCGTGAATCGTTCACCTTACCATCGTTTCTGTATCTGGTAGCTAAAGCCTTCAAGTAATACAAACAAATGTACTCATTAGTACAGAAGGGCTTTATCTATTTAAAGCATATTTAAAGCATATGTAATCTTAGATGTTTTTCCTTCTCTGAAAATATGCTCAGTGGAAAATGTTATGATGACATGTCTGATCTAAGATATGTAGTTGGGACGCACAGAAATAAGTATACTCCAAAAATCAAAGGAAATAAAATAATATTAATAATGAAATATTGTGTTCACCTGGAATTCAGATTTTATGATGAATATCCAGGAAAAAGTGAATATCTTGTATAAGGATTCATGGCATTTGCATCCACAGAATATAAAAACTCAGATTGGCAGCGTGAACTAATAAGTTCACTGAAAAATCTGCAATTTTTTCCAGAAGACAACGGAACGGAATTGGTATAAATATCACCCAGATCCGGTCTCGGGCATAGGAATTATAACAATTTTATAAAACATTGCACTATACACAGACAGAATGTAATATATTTTGGAAGATCTTTAAAAAATCAGAATACAATGATCTTGAAGTGGAAGTATTAAATATGTGGCACATGATAAAAATCACTAATTCCAGTAGTGGTTAGAGCCCTAAGTTAGAGTAGAAAATTTTCTGAGAGGCTCATTGAATAGATACCTGATAGTACATGCCTTAAAGAAATAAAAACGTTTCTCACAGGTAGGGGGCACATACATAAGTCTTTATCAGTTTAAAATATGAATGATCTCAGGTTGTCTCTTGCTTTTATTTTAACAAAACTGTCTCTTAAGTCTCTAGTTATGATACAGAAGTTTTCTTTTATAATATAAATATATTTTTAGGCAGTTTCTGCGACGTCTGTAAGAAATACTCTGTAGACTGTCTCCAATAGTCCTTTTCTGAACTACTTCGAGTATTAAAGCGTCAAGTCTAGTTAATTTGAGTAACCGGGACAGTATTGATTGCTCCACAACATCCCTGCTTTTGATATTTCTTTTTATTAAGAAATATTTTTTTATTTATTACTAATCACCATCTCTAACTGCGAGTTCGCTAACAAGCTTAACTCTGAATCTTGTGAGTCTAGGATCAGCCTCCCATTTTTTTTGTTCGTCTCATTTTTCTAGAAATTGTATTTGTATGTTCAACAAATTTTGGATGTGTAGAATACATCGTAAACATCATACAATATTTTCGTATTTTTTTCCATTCTTTCGGGCCATTCTTCGGTAAACGTTTTCTTTCGTTGATTCTAATGTCTTTGTTCTCCTTTTTTGTTTGCTTTTACCATACATATCATCTTTCCGATTCCTAACATTATTCTACCATTTTCCCACATTTCTTTTCCATTTTTGTATACTCTGAAAAGCATTTTTGCTAATTTTTAAACATTTAGTGTCTTTTTTTGTTATCCGTCCTTATTCTTTTTTGACTCAGCAACAATTTCTTGAAAACTAATTTAATTTTTCATGCGAACATTAATTCTACCGGTGACATGCCTGATGATGTATTGAGATTTGAGGTTATACGGTAAACACTTACGAATTTTGTCAATGTTTATTCGTACATTTTTTCACGACATGCTTTTATCAAAGCTCACTTAAACGTACGCACAAACTGTTCAGTATTTCGTTCGACCATGGGAGATAAAATCGAGAATATTTTACAAAAATCTTCGAATACCTGAGCAGTGAATTGTGTACCATTATGCGAGCCTGTTATTTGGAATGTCATATCTTACAAAAAGAATTCCCTTGTCATTTAAGAAGGTGTTTTTTGCACTTACAAATTTCAGACCACTTAGTTATGCTATCCAATACTTCACGATAGTAGGATCCGTTAATTGGACCTGCAAAATCTATTCTATATGCAGTTTGTACTACATTTCAATGGCTTCATTTATTTTGGTTCAGTATATATAGCTTTTCATAAGTGAGTTCATCCTAGAGATTTCCAGATGTTCACTATGAATCAATTTTTGTAATATGCTATATTACGACTTAGTATGCCAATATTAGTACTCCATCATTAGTAGGAGTTCAAGTCAGGATTGCATTCTTTCTTACTTTCTTTATTTTTTTAATTCTTAATAAACATGTCTCGGTTTGCTTTTATTTTTATTTTTTTAACGGTGACTAATAGTTCGTGTCCTACATTTCATATTTTCAATTTCAATTTCTCAATTTAGTTTTGCAATGATACTGTACTCAAACGGTTTATTATTTTTTTGTTATCAATCTTAACCCATCCGTATTTCCTAATATTTGTATAGTTAATATTTCATTTTAAAATCTTAATTTAATAAGATGGTATCTCAGCGTTGTAATCTATTCACGGTATGCGCAGAAATTCATTTTTAAGCAATAAATTGATAATAGACGTCTGCGGTATGTCTGCAATCAAAAACGTCTTCCATATATAAATCTGTGAATCTCTTTTCACTGCTCATATAATTGCTGATGTTTCTTTTTTGATCAAGCGGTAGTTATTTTTTCTGTTGGTTGATATTTTATATTAACATCGTCGTATTTATTTATAAAGTTACTACTCTTATTCACGAATCACTAGCAACTAAAGTCGCTACGATTTTTGCTTGCGGATTGTAATGCGCTAATGATAAGTCTGACGTAATGATTCAAACGCCTTCTAACATTTTCACTCCGGTTCTACTCATGCTTTTTTAAGTAAATCGTTCAGTGAATCGCTCAGATTCTTCATATTATGTACATAAATTTGATAGTAGTTTTCTAGTCCCGGAAATGGTTTTAATTTAGTAGAGTTTGTTGGTGCAGGGCATAGTCTTAATTACACTTGCCCTCGATATATCCAGTTGACGACCGTTTTTGTCAATGATTTATCCTAAGTACTTAATTTCATGCAAAAAAATTCAATTGTCTTCACTGAGTTGGAACCCTTATTCTCATATTTTTTCAGAATCTGTTTTCACTTGCACAATATGTTGTTCCTTAGATATATTTTAATTAATCTATCATCCAGATAATCTACTGCAAAATCACAATCTGCAAGCATTGTATCCATATCTTGTTAAAATATAACTGGCTCCACCTTTATATAAAAAAATATGTCAATAAACGTATACAATCCATTATGCGTTTTTACTATGTCAACTCGGAATAATCATGGTCAATATATATTTGTAAATACGCTTCAGAATGATCCAGTTTCGAAATTTTTTTCCCACTGTTTATCTTCTCAAAATTTGTTCCGGACTTGGTAATGGGTCATTATGAGGTTCGGAACAGTCGCTTAACCCTGTCAAAATGTCCACGTAAACACGATTTTTTTTCATTATATACACAGCTGATGTTTCCCATTTTAAATGAAAATTTCTTAAGTTACACCTATTGATTCACATCTGTTTAATTCTTCACGTACTTGATCCAATACTGCAAATCATACACTCCATTTCGGTTTATGTAATGGCATCGAACGTTCTTCACTTTAAATTCCGCTTTGAATTGAGAACACCGACCCAACTCATCCGACAGATCTTACGGAAAATATTTTTTCAATTCTTTTTTCAAATTTTCACTGTTTGTTTTCTGTTTCAATTAGTCGCTTTTACACTTACGGTTTTTGCAATAAATGTTAATAGGTAAATTCTAAAGCTCAAATAATTTCATCAATTCACTATCAAATAAGTTCTAAAAGATTTTTTTTAATTTTTACATATTAATTACGGAATTAGACTTTACAAGGAATTACATCAATAAAACATAATTTCACACCTGAGACACTGCTCGGGACATTCAAAGTCCTTAATATAGACTTTCCATTATTTCTTTCTATGTGGATTTGCTGATTATTGTGATATAACCGCAGTAACATGTTCACATCCAGATAATTTATTTTCACATTCACAAATTTTCCTTTGTTTTCTGTTATTATTGTTTCCGTCACAATGCTGTGTATATTTTTTCTGTAAGAATTTTTCTTTTTTTAGTTTCACAATGTCACTTTTTATATTCTTCTTTATCACACATATAGCACTTTGAATTCTCAAAACTTTAAAGGGACACTCGTCCCTGAGATCTAATCTTCCCCATTTGAAGCATAAATTAATTTTCATTATGTGCACTTTTCTTCTGCTTGAATGATTGCACATTATTTTTCTGAATTTCTTCAGCATAATGCCACAGTGTTGGGATTCTTTGACATGCGTCTGATATTTCTTGTAGTGTAAATTTATTT
Organism: Ascarosepion bandense; assembly: GCA_037127315.1. Lineage (NCBI taxonomy): Eukaryota > Metazoa > Mollusca > Cephalopoda > Sepiida > Sepiidae > Ascarosepion > Ascarosepion bandense. The sequence continues at coordinate 1,370,553 of JBBBDQ010001349.1, forward strand.
TTTAAAAGTTACGTTAGACAGCTCATCCGTAATTCTGCATCTTTTTTTATGTTAACTCTTGAAAGAAAACTGAACCATATAAACATATCCGGGGTCAGTTCGTTTTATTTGAATCTTCCACATTCTTTGTGGACACTTCTAGCATAAATAACAAAACCTTCATCTTTTTTTCGTTATATTAATACATTACAAACGGGTGTTTAATAATGACCTTTGTTGCAAAAAAAAACGAGTTGACAAATATTCATTGTTTCTTTAAAACAAATTTCTCCAGTTTTTTCGTAATATGAAGTTACAATAGTTTTCCTGTTCTACTGGTGCATTTTCTTCTGAAAAGTTTTTCTCATCTTCGAAAATAAGCAAAAGCAATAAGTCTTGTATGTGGATTGTATGTAAATTCAGATATGTCTTTTGGCAGAGCTTAAGGCGTAAAAGCAGGAAAAACTTTCTTTTTACTTCAGAATGAATTCCATTAACTTTTGTTGCTATTTATGAAAATCTAACAACTGTAGCTGTTGTTGTTGTTGCTGCTGCTGCTGTTGAATTTTAACAACAGAAGCCAATGCTTTCCCCATATTTTTATACATAAAGAGAACAACAACAACAGAAATAATAATAATAATAATAATAATAATAATAATAATAATAATAATAATGATGATGATGTAGTCGAAGCCCTAGATTTATTGGAATAGTGCCCTATAGACTAACTAAAGGGATTCCTGTCAGACAAGGCCATGATGAAATATAAAATAACGTACTCACACATTACAAAGAGCTATTTCTAAATAAAATATGTGCAATGTTTAGGTTAGTTTTTACACAAATGATCAATGGCAAATGTCATGAATTCATTTCTGACCTCCTCTGGTTGGGACCTGGAAGAGAATTGGTTTGCAACAGAAAACAAAGAAAAATAATATACGAAAAAATACTTATAATAAATCGAATAATTTGTATATATATATTCGTAATTTATTGGTAGTTTTAAAATTGTTTTTGCGAGCAAAAAATGATATTTTTATAATTTTCAAAGATCAGGCTACTTTCTATTAATGTAGAAAGTATATCAATATTTTATTGTATCAAGAAGTTTAACTGATTCATTGGTTTGTTGTGTTCAAAATCAGGAGACTTTTGTAAATAAAATGATCTATTATCTTTCTATCTTTCAATCTAGTATATATTTGCTTGTCCAGAAGTAGATATTCTCTTGAAACATGATAACGTTTAGAGACTGAATAATGAATATTGTATCTTGTTCACCTCAATATTGAACGAATTGGAAATCGAGATTTAGTCTCATCCACCGTATTATCCACACCGTTTCCTTTCCTGATTTTCATGTCTTCAAGCATTTTGGCAAACTCTTTCAACAATAAGTGCTTTCATAACCAGACAGCTGCAAAAAGAAGCCTTTAGGGAGTTCATTGACCATAGAAATACTGGTTGGAAGAGCATGAATATCAACGGCTTAAGACAAATTGAATGAAAAATCATAAAAGACAATGATTTACGTTTTGATTAAATCAAAATTTACATGACTGTTATTTAAAGTCAAAATAATATCTACATCTTTCTAGCGATTATTACACCATTTTGGTCGTTGTGACATCATCTATATTCAAATCTCTGGTGAGTTGTGTAACGTTCTGGTAATTTTGAACTGAACAGTTTTATTCAATTCTTTTTTTAATGCTGCTTATTTACTACTAGTTTTCTTTCCGTTGAATCAGGGTCTATACTCTCTAGACGAAGTGATACACAGAAAATATTCCACCAAATTTCCGAACGAGCGCTTTTCTCGTGTATGCAATCTTAGGCCAGGAATACAATCAAATGTCGGTAATATGAGGTATAGAGCTGTAAGCATAATTGGACTGAATGTTAAATCAAAAGTTTATGTACGAATGCTAATTGGTATGCTAATCTAAATTGTAAAAGAAAGTAAAATTCAGTAGTTAGTGGTTTATGGTGTAAAAGCAATGATGCAAGATAATTGTTAGAAAACGATTGAAGACTTCGAAACTAAAAGTATATTCTTATTCTTCTATGTGCAATGTTCTATCAAGACGTAGGAGATCAAGGCCTCCACACCACACTATTCCTCGTAGTTCTTAATAACTTTTGTCTGGTTACTCCTCTCAACCCTACTCTGTATAAGATTCTCCAAGCCCTCCTTCCTCATTATGTGTCGCAGAAACTTCAGCTGTCTCTTTCTGTTGTTTAGTATGAGTTTCCTTTTCGTTTTCATCTTTTCCAAAACTGCAGTGTTGCTTACAGTTTCAGTTCAAGGTATCCTTAGTATCCTTCTGTAGAACGACGTTTCGGGCTTTCTTTCATCTTTGATATGATTGTCTAGCATTCGCTGCCATATTGAAGGACAAACAACATATCAATCCATTTCATCTTTTCGTTTTATCTAGCGAAATTTTCCTGTCTCTCAATACTCTACTCACTTCTGAAATGCATCCTTGGTCATGCCAATACGCCTACGGTTCTCAGTGTCGCTCTTTTCGTATCCTATTATAACACTTCTCATATACTTGAACTGATGTACCTGCTTGATTTTAGTATCCCCGACCTGTAGTTGGCATTTTGGTTTCTTCTTTTTACTGTTGACCATTCATTAGCTTTCTTAAATCGCAAATATGGCAAGATATAGCAGAATGTAAAATAGTTCAACATGTGTAATTTGCCGTACATTACGTGTAACAAAAATGTTTCTCACTGATGAAGATATAGCAGTGAGTATAAAATGTATTTCCCAACGGGAGATGAACATAAGTGGAGGAGAATAAAACTAGTTTTTCTTTTATAACAAACAAAGAACATGTTGTATACAACTTCTCTTCTGGTATATGCCGCTTGAATATTGATTGACAAGGAATGACTGCTACACAAATGACCGGAACATAAATTCTTTTAATTCTGCAAGAGTATGCCCTAAGCGAGTTTTGATTATCTTTTCACAACTGATAAAATTGATGACCATTTTCACTGCTAAAATGAGGGAAATTCTTCTCAGTCAACAGGTATATAAAATATAGAATTACCTTTTATTCATTCTTCTTCGTTGACTTGGCCGTGGTGTGGTGTTTCTCTCGGCGTTTTAACCAATTACGCATACAAGCAGCTAGCTGGCTCCCCGCTCGGCCTTACCTGCTCCATCTTTAAGCTGTTCTCATCTCACCTGCTCTCTGCAACTACTGGATTCAATTCTGTCTCTGTGACAGCTAACGTCACTTAAGTAGTTGTCCCCATTAATACCTTATGAGTCGGATTCCGGTGCACTCCGTTCCATCTCGGACGCTGACAACTTAGACCCCTGTGAGCCAAAACAAACTCTACTCGCCACCTGTGTTCTACTCCCTCAGTGACATCTCCCTGCGTCTTACAGGGCAAAACACAATTCTTGGTAAAATTCTAAACCGACGAAAATATATAACGACTTGACAAAATCTTGTCATTTTCACTAGCAATCATGAATAACTTTTAGCATTATTCCACACCAACCCAACGAACATAAAACATATACAAAATTTTAGGACTTTTTCTGAGTTGCAAAAGCAAAAATTACACTATTTATGTTATTCAGAATGTTATCACTATATGTATTGCATTATTCTTGACTTTTCGGCAGTTTTATCGTTCAGCCTTCTTCAAGTAATATACATTTTAATCTCGAACCGAAATGGGTTCATTTGAATACCACAAGTTGGATTACAGTTCAGAAAGACTGAAGTTACTAGACTTCAAAGTTAAAATTAAGTATTTATAATGTGGTGGTAGCGGTTGCTCATATCGTCTCCGAAGAAAGCTCTGATATATATATATATATATATATATATATATATATATATATATATCAGAGCTTTCTTCGGAGACGATATGAGCGATATATATATATATATATATTATCGTCCTTCAGCAAATAATTGAACATTCTAGAGTCCTGGTGTTTGTTTACATTGTGTATATAACACGGTAAAATTTGCTTTTCTCCGAGCGCCGATAGTTTAGAGGTAAAATCTCCGACTGATATAAAATCGGTTGGATTTCAATCCCGGCTAGAAGCAATCAGTCGTCTAGCCGTACTCATGAAATGTGATACAGCCAATAAGGATTGTCTGCAGATGACTTTATATTTATAACATTCTTACATTTCATCATATATATGATAAAATATAGTTTTAAGAATGCTACGTTTATAAGATAAAGGGTTCAATATTAAGGATAGAGCCCATGTAAATATAAAAAAAGAGCCGACATTTTCTTTCATGTCATCAGGCCCACTTTGCGGCAATTATGTTTCGGCCATTGTGACATCTGTTGAGACGTGTAAAGTTCAGGACATTTTGAACTACACACTTTTATTCAATTGTTTGTTTTAATACTGCTTAGTTATTGCTAGTAACTTTCAGTCGAATTAGAGCCTATACTACCTAGACGAGGTATGGAATACAGAATTAATATTCCTTCAAATTCACGAACAAACGCTTTCATCAGAGCATAATACATTATATTCAGGGCTTAAAATAATGTTTTCATCGCTTAATATACTTTACTTCTTTCATTCCTTAATATACTATGTACTTTCATGGCTTAATATGCTATAATCTTTATGGGTTTAGTATATATTTTTTCAGGTCTTAATATTCAGACTTTCTCTCTGTGCAGGGCCCGGAAATTCTTTCTGCCTGAATCTATCCTGCACTTATACAAATCTACCATCCGCCCATGTTTTGAATACTGTTGCCACATCTGGTCGGGTGCCCCTGCTATTCTCCTCGGGGTTCTTGACAAAATACAGCAAAGAATCTGTAATGTGATTGATACCGACTTAGCTGACCGCCTGCAGTCACTCTCTCACCGGCGTGACGTGGCTTCCCTGTGGCTCTTCTATAAATACTTTCATGGCTTCTGCTCTGATGAACTTAAATCACTGGTGCCCCCTAGATGTGAGTTCGCACGAGATACTAGATTGGCAACTATGTCCCACCCTTTTACAGTGAAACCGATGATATGTAACCGCAATTTCTACTCCAACAGCTTCTTTTCTCGCACTTCCCGCCTGTGGAATTCCCTTCCGCATGCTTGCTTCCCCGACAGCTATAACCTCCAGGAGTATAAATGTAAGGTCAATAGACAGCTCCTAACACACTAATCCTCCCATTCTCTCCGGCTCTCCCCCTATGTACATCCTAACTCGTCTATCGCCCTGTGTAACCCCCTGTGCTATAGTGGTAGTGGAATGCCTTGCTTGGGGCGACATGATTAAAAAAAAAAAGAAAAACTATGATCTTTCACTCTTTAATGTAGTGAGTTCTTTGTGGGCTATATAGATTATGATTTTACAAGATTTAGCATGAAAAAGGAGCTCGTTTTTTTGCTTTTAAGGGAGAACACAAACTCCGAGGAGAGAAGTCATCATAACGGTGTCTTCACGAAACTTCAAAATCTGCATGTACCTGTTCAGTTAAAGTGACAAATTTATTGCGCTAATTCTATGAATGCTCTATTTCTACCCCGATATCGAGCATTTTATGATAAAACCTGCTTGACAAAATACATTTTATTAGTAAAACTAGAAAAAGTAACAATCATGTCGTTAAACATTATCAGCATACAACAATATATATATATATATTATCGTCCTTCAGCAAATAATTGAACATTCTCGGGTTCTGGTGTTTGTTTACATTGTGTATATAACACAGTAAAATCTGCTTTTCTCCGAGCGCCGATAGTTTAGAGGTAAAATCTCCGACTGATATAAAATCGGTTGGATTTCAATCCCGGATAGAAGCAATCAGTCGTCTAGCCGTACTCTCTCTCTCTCTCTCTCTCTCTCTCTCTCTCTATATATATATATATATATATATATATATATATATATATATATATATATATATATATATATATAAGTAAATTAACCTCGTGAGCCAACAAACCTACCAAGGTTTCATCTACACGGATCTTCAGGGAAGGTTGGCTAAAGAGGAAAATAACAACGACAAGATAAAGGGAACTCAATAACCCATAATAAAGATAAGGTTATGGATAAAACTAATGTAGGTATGACTAGCTGTAATTGTAGAAATAAGACCAACTGTCCGCTACAGGGTAAATGCCAGCAAGATTCTATCATTTACCGGGTTAACGTTTATAAAAGCATAGAAGATCCGGAACCCAAAACATACTTAGGTCCTACTCAAGAGAGTTTTAAAAATGGATATTACAACCATACCAGTAGATTTAACAATGACAAATATAAGCACAGCGCCACTCTTTCTACTTATGTATAGTCAATTAAACAAGAACTGAATATAGACCCCATTTTAAAATGGGAAATATTAAAAAGATGTACAAAGTTCAAAGCTGGCCAGAAATTTTGCAGGTTATGAGGGGAAGAAACACTTGCTATCGCATCGTTTGAATCTACAAACAGTTTATTGGATTCTGAAACAGAAATACTTAATAAGTGTAGACATAGGAAGTATTGGCTTTTGAATTAGGAATGCTTGGTGGGTTTGCCTTTTCCCTTATTTTCTTTTGTTGTAGGTTTAGGTTTCCATCTTCGCTAAGTTGGCGCTTTTTATTTTTTTATTTTTTTATTTTTTTATGTTTCTTAATAAAAGTTTCCTCCTTTTTCCGTTTGGTGTCACCCTTATTTTTTGGTCACGTGGGTTATTGAGTTCCCTTTACCTTGTCGTTGTTATTTTCTTCTTTAGCCAACCTTCTCTGAAGATCCATTTAGGTGAAAACTTGGTAGGCTTGTTTTCTCTCTAAATTAATTTACTTATTCCTCTCTGCTTACGTACTGAGCGCATTTTTGTTATTGATTACTCGTCTCGGGCTTTTTCTTTGGGCTACCTACTGGCTCGGTCCAAATCGCTTTGGGTGATGTTCATGTGCTTAGCTCTTTATTTTTTTACAACCATTTTTTTCCTTCAGCGTATATACGCAGAGGGTTTTTCCAAACGAGTATAGTGATAAGTTTGCATTTATATATATATATATATATATATATATATATATATAATATTTGAAATAATTAAAAGCATTAGGAATGATTCAAAGAAAGTACATTGGGTACCGTGCGAGGTGAAGCCGAGAGACGACGAACGAAGTCTTGTCACGTGTGAACAGCTGCTTCAATGGCAAGAAAGAAAATAATGTTTGCATCTTAACGTGACCGGCAATGAAACGTGGATACACTACGATAACGCTAAGGCAAAGAAAATCGTAGAGTAAGCCCGACCTTGTATCAACAAAAAAGGAAAGCCGAATATCCATGGTTCGAAGCTTCTACTCTGTATTTGGTGATATGAGATGGGTGCAATTAATTATGAGTTGAAAAAACGGAAAAAAAACATCGCAGGAGATTACTATCAACCACAATCGATGCGTTTGCTATACGAGCAGAGACACGACAATGTGATATCGCAAAATGACAACGCTAGGCCACATAATTTAACAGGTGAAAACCTACTTGGAAATGCTTAAATGGGAAGTCCTACCCTGCACACCGTATTAAACTAACATTGCATCGTCCAAATACCATTTGTTCCGATCGATGGCACATGGCCCTGGGTGAGCAGCACTTTCATTCTGATGAAGATTTAAAAATTGGTCTCCTCATCGTTAACCTCAAAGGAATGCAAATGCTGCCAAAAAGATGGTAAAAAGCAGTGGCTAGTGATAAACTATATTTTCAGTGATATGTTTTGTAATAAGTTTTGTAAATAAAAGTTTACTTTACATGAAAAAACAACTGGAACAATACAAGGTCCTATATATATATATATATATATATATATATATATATATATATATATATACATATATATGTGTGTGTGTGTGTGTTTGTGTGTGTGTGTGTGTTTTTGTGTGTGTGTGTGATTTATGTGTGAAAAATGTTGTGGATTCGATAAAATAAATTTATCAAAATGTAGGAATTATTATTCAAGATTATCCAAATTTACTGAAGGTTTTTATTGCACGTATATAATATGGCTGATTTATTTTTTCAGTTTTAATACTATCATATTTCAAGATGTAATATTCGATGTTCTTTCAGGTTTTAATATAATATGTTATTTTCAGGATAGAATATATGATTTTCCAGGTCTTAATATAATTTGTCCGTTCATGGATTCATTACGTTGTTACAAGGATTAATATATTATATCCTTTCAAGGCTTAATGTACTATGCTTTTTCAGTGACAAATAAAATATGTCCTTTCAAGGATTATTATACTATATTCTTTCAGTGATTTGTAATATGTTCTTTCAGGGTATTATATATGATGTTAGCACAGGGTTTAATATACTATATTCTTTCAAGTCTAAATACACTATGTTTTTTCAGGGCTTAATTTGCTCTGATCTATCAAGGGTATACTATTTTTTTCAGGCTTTTATATACTATGCTTATTTAGTGCCTAATAGACTGTTTCTAAATGTGGTAATATGCAAGTACATATCAGGGCCAAATATATGATGCCCTTTCAAGGCTTAATGACCTATTTATTTCGATTGCTTTATATATTATAATTTTTGTGGACTTAATTTAAATGTTCTTTCGGGGCCAAATATATGTACTTTGAGGGCTGAATATAAAATGTTCTTTTAGTGCTTAATATAATATATTTATTTCTGCACTTATATTTTTCATGGCTTAATACTAAAATCATTCAGGACTTAATATACTATGTTTTTAAGAGTTTAATATGCAAAGTTCTTTCAGGACTAAATATTATACGTTTTTAATATCATATTTTTATTGCTTATGATATTATGTTTTACAGCGATTAATATACTATTTTCTTTCAGGGTTTAATATATCTTCTTTCAGATTTTAATAAAATATGTTCTTTCAGAGCTCAATATACTGTGGCCTTTTGGGGTTATTATATACGTTTTTGCAGAAATTAATTAAAAATGTCCTCTCAGGTTTCAATATATTGTCTTCTTTCAGAGGTTAATATGGTATGTTCTCTCAGGCCTAAATACAATATGTTCCTTCATGGCTTAATAAGTTATGATTTTACAAGACGTATTATACTATGTTCTTTCAGGTCTCATTACACTACATTCTTTCTGGTCTTAGTAGATGTTCTTTCATGGTTTAAAACACTAAATTCTTTCATGATTTAACATATTGCATTTTTTCAGGATTTGATAAATTATGTCCGTTCAGGTCATAATATCCTATATTTCTATATTTTTTCAAAGCTTAATGTACTAGGTTCGTTAAGGTCTTAATATAGTAATTTTATTCAGGGTTTAATGTCATTTCAGGTCTTAATAAAATATGTTTTTCAGGTTTTGGTATTCTATGTTATTTTCATGGCTTATGATAAAATGTGGTTTCAAGAGTTAATATGTAAGGTCTATCATGGTCTAATATACAAGATCCTAGCAGGCGTAGATGTATTATGTTTTCATAATTTTTGAATACTAAAATCATTGAATGCTTAATATATTATGTCTTTTCAGGGATGTATATACGATGTTATTTGCTGGCATTAATATACCTTATTACTTTATGGTTTAATATGAAATATTTTTTCATGGCCTGACATATTAGGTCCTTTCTGTGATTAATTCAATGAAACCTGCATTAATATATATATATATATATATATATATATATATACATATATATATATATATATATATATATATATATATATATATATATATATATCATAAAGGAATATGTATTTATAACGCTATAGTTTTGCAACAATTTTTCATTTAAACATGTTTCGTTAAAAGGACAGCAAAAGAATATTTTATTAATTTTTTATTTATTTTTACCAGTATTTTTACATGTTTCTTTTTTTTCGGAAGATAGGAGTGTAAACATGTGCCATAGTTTTCAACATTCCAATCGCTTTCAGGCCAATTCAGTAGCCATTTCCAAGTTATTTTTCAATGTTGTTATTTTCTCCACATGTTTAACTGTAACGTAATTTTTGGGTTTTTCAAAGAAACCGATCTTTAAATCTATGACGGGACGCGCACATGCATGAGCGTCTTCCAACTTTTTCTAAAAAAACATACTAAACATCATTTCTACAGGTAAGTTTGATAGTAAGAGAAAAATGCTTGATATATACTGCCTCTCTATAGTGTGATATAAATAATAATTTTGTATTTTCAACCACATTTTAAGGGTTCGTATAACTTATGACATAATAGATGTTATTTATTGCATAATCAATATTTGACAGGTAGCATGTATGGCATCAACTCAGAGAATTGGTAGTATGGCCAATATAGGTAATTGATTTATGACCAGAAACGCAATCTTGTACAGGGCATTGAAATTCATACACTATATTAGTCATCGCCAGTTTAAATTTGATGAGTTTATTTTAATTAAATACAAGTTTTGCAGTCTTTCATTTTGTATAATAGATTATAAATGTTACATGTTTTTAAAGAAATTACAGGCGGAATATGGTGTATAATAATTTTCTTATAGCAAAAACGTTCCGTTTATAATTATTGAGAATTTGGCTGCAATAACAAATATTAATGTTTTGGCATTTTGCGTTATTTTTAATACACATATCACGGATATTTTGTAAGAAAATGTAATTTGTTTATCAATGATATAGTTGGAAAAATGTTTACAACTATTTCTGTACCTGGTTGCGTTTAGTATCCATTTCAGGGCATTGGTTATGATAGTTAAGAAGAAAAAAGCTCTTACTTGTAGTTTCTGAAATAGATAAGTGATAAATTTGTTACTTACCGGCTCTAACTTAACATCAAGAAAGGGGATTTTGTTATTGTCCATGAGTTTTAGGTAAATTTTAGCGGTGTTATTTTCAAAATTTAATTTCAGGTTTACAATTTCGACTCATCAACACACTGTGCATGCATTAGCGGTTTATCAGTTGTTTTATACACTTCGTTTTCAACATAGGACATGTAAAAGTGATAGAAAGTAGAACCTAATGGGTAACACGTACTGACATTTTTCTTTTAGAAGTAGATATTACCATTATGGTCTGAAAATAATGTTTGTGTCGTACACGCGGGGAATACTTTTCGAAACGTTATGGCTTACTACACTATGTACTTTCAGGGATTAATGTACATTGTTCTTTCATAGCTGTTCTCTGATTCTTTTTCATTACTATCTGGGAAATATATTGGTGTAGTTTTCCGTTTCTTTCTTCCCTTTTCTTGATTCCAGTTATTTGTCAAATTCTAAAAGAGCAACTCTCTTCTTGCTGGTTTATCTTCTTCTAGACCAAAACTTTCATATACTTGTCTCTGGAACGTAAGGCAATCACTTAAACATTTCCTCACAGAAATCGCAATTATGACAAATTATATCCTTATTTCTCAACCAAATAATAATGTAATCAAAAGAAGAAATTTAAAGTTCTGGGAAATTTTCCCCAATGGCATCAATCGCAACCTTCTATAATTTGTTACAATCTGCAGACGATCAGAGAAAACCTTTATTTTATCTTGGCTACTATTTTTAAACATTTTACTCCAAGCAAAGTGTTAAATGCACTAAGCCTCAAGGATGAAAGACAATAGTTTAAGGAAACCCAGAAAAATGTTACTAATATCAAAGAACAATAAAAAATAAGGTGACATATATCGATTAATATTTAATCTACACTTTTGTAGATTGTATTTGATAGGAAAACAAGATGCTCAAATGGAGCTTCATATGCGAAAAGTGTAAAAAGAACTGTTAGAATAGAATCTACAATTACGCTTCAATTGAAAGTTATGGTTATATTTCAAAAACAAAATGGCGTAACCAAGCTGAAAATCTAGTAGTACGTTTAAATTCCAGAATTCGGAGAATCAAAGAAGATAGAGCAAAAAACAATTGCAGTGAATATATTTGTAGATAATGCAAAGTGGAGATACATTTCAGCGGTGGCTAAGCGATTGAAGCTGAAATTATATTGCAATCTTCCTTGTATATTATCCAGAAATGTGTTATAGGTTAACAACAAATGTAAGCAAAATGGTTATCTCTCGATGTCACACCGAATGCACAGCTGAAATTAAGATTTTTAAGTGCCTGAGCGTCTCAGTTTGCATTCCACCAGAAAGGAAAAATGAATAGTTATGTAGGATCCAAATATAAGTCTGCGCTCAAGAAAATCTATATAATAATCGGTATTTTCTTCCTACTCCCAGGGTGGAAACCTTTAAAACAATCAGTTACAGTAGAATTAAAAACGGTATTAAAATTTTCACATTTTGCACAGATATAATTAATGTTTAAAGTAAAGCCCATTATAATTAAGCTCTAAAATTGGTGCCACTAGTAAGAAGACCTGCACGTCTATATATTTAAATCATATTATTCTGAAAAGTGTAAAACATGAGAAAAAACTATTTACTCGGAAAATTATTTAAAGAGTTATAATACGTATTAAATGCAGCTATTTCTTAAAATCGAAAAAAGCAGCAAATATACCTTTGCAGGACAAAGTATTTAAAAAGAAATCATATGTTCGTATAATTCGATTTATTTGCACCAAGAATGAGTTGCTTAATGAAACTAATTTGTTAAGCAAGGGAAAATAAAAAAGAAAACCATTAAACCATTCCGTACCGGCTGGCTGCCACCTGCGTTGCTCAGAATGATTCTCCTGGTCTTAGATTGCGTCTAATGTGTTAACTAATTTTGATTTGAAAGTGATTCCAATTAGCCGATATCTGATTGGCTAATTAACCCGCCTGTTCGATCAGATATTTTTCAGGTCAGTGGAACTTGGAGAAGCGGTAACTCTATATGATAGATGCTTTATAATCTACTTTGAAAAATTTACGTCTTAACCTTTGTTACGACATCGGGTTAGAAGACAAAATGTCTGAGCTTTATGACATAAGATTTATATCCTTTTATACAATTCGTCCATGAAATATTGAAGTGTATGAACTGTTAACAAAATTTTTCCCTAGAGCTTTAATGCTGCGTTGTGTCGCAAGAATAAAGAAGAAAATACGCTGCACTCAATTTTGCACCGGGTCATCAAAGTGCTGTGTTAACTCATGTGAATCGTGATGATTCATGTGACCAAAGGAAATGCACTTCGGTTGAAAGCGTAGGAAAAAACTGTACGCACTCAGTTATACGAATATTTAATTCAGTGAGGAGATAAGCAATACTTCAGATATCATATATAATGCTGAATGAGTAAGTTAACTGGAGTACGGGATACACACTTAGGCGATCATATTCCATTAAAATAACTGACTAGACAGAATATTTTCCTGTGGTATGCTGCCATTGCTTTCTGTCGTAGACTGGTTGCCAACCAAGGCTATAAAATCCAATCCGTCCAGCTATTCAAACCGTAGCTGGAAAGAGAAAATATGAATTCATATATTTCCCGAGGGTATTTGTGCGTAAGTGAATGAAACGAATTCGATTTGAATTCGAATGCTGAATATGTAAGCTTAAGTCTCTTGATATCATTAGCCATCACACCAACGACGTTATCGTTAAATAGTGTACAATTTCATGGTTAACTTAGTAAATATCAAAACAGTGCACTTTCCAGGTGTACGATTAGCCATATGATCTCGTAGTGATTTTTCTCTCTGGTGGATAGAAACCTTGTACCTGGCTTAATTAAGTTTAGTAGAGTCCCATGATAAGAGTTTTGTATATCTTTATCTTTATAGGCTATTATTACTTCGTAGTGATTTAACTTTTTACTGAGACTCCAAACTATTAGCCTTTTGCTTAGCTTATATAAGTTCAGTAAATTGTTAGGAGAGCATTATGGTACGGGGTAGTTCTTTGCAAATCAATATCATATGCATAAACATGATTAATGGTTTTGTTCCTCAATGGAAAAACCGTACTTATAGAGTTTCGCATTAATAACCAAAGTAATGACTTTATAGAAATACTGGCTAATAAATCTATCAGAGAGACATGATATCTCCTGTGTATTTTCTATAAATTTGTTCATGGGTATTATTCCAGGCAAATTACGCACAAATACACTTTGAAAAGATATTACTGAATCTCTTCTCCCTCTATAGGCTAAATAGCGAGACAGATTGTTTCTATAGCCTTGGTTGGGGACCTGTCCAACGCATTAAGAAATAGCAACCTATGCAGAAAAATCTTCTGCCTAGTCAGTCATGTCGCGAAAATGACATGATCGTCTAAGCGTGTATCACGTATGATACTTAACTGACTGTTCTGCTCAACTTATCTTTTTGATGCCATGTATTTATGAATTAAAGCGCAGTACTAGATTGACCGATTGGTCTCAAAGCTTTACAGTTGAAATTGGCAAGATGAAATCGTACTTTCTGAGCTATTATTTTTTCTCTCTCTCTCTGTCTCTTCGCTTATGATACTCTCTTCTGTCTTCTTGACTTTGATTTTAAAAAATTAAACGCAATATCAATCGCTATCGACTGGATTCTTAATTCTTTTTCTCTTAATGTTAGCTCTTCATTATTTTATTTTCTCTCATATTTTTCACACTCAGTAACCCTTTGAGACTTACCGCCTTGCTTAGTCGGAAATACTTCAGGAAACACCACTACAAGCATTGAAATATGTTTAACTTTTGTGATTAAATACTGATGGCAACATGTAATGTTTCCGTTAAAGGGAAGTGATTCATTTTATTAATAAGTTTTGCTTACATTATTTTCAATATCAGGAATTAAATGTCCAGGTCATTCTCCATCATCGTACTGTATGCAACAATTTGCATTGCTAACATGAATGTTTCAATGTAATTAAATACTATTTCTATAAATAATTTGCCGAATATGTTACATTTCTTAGAGATAATTATGCATAATGATTTCTGCTAGGTAATTCATATATATATATATATATATATATATATATATATATATATATATATATATATAGTTCAAAAAGGTGGCTTCTGAAAGAATTTGTCTGACAACAAGATTCTGCATCATATCACACAAGGAGAAGGACCCAGTCATGTCTGTCAGACAATATCTACAATTGCATCATTCCTTATATCTGGCTACCTAACTCCTCACACTGCAAACCACATGATTATTATGTGTGAATGCAGTTGAACAAGAGCCCAAAAATCTCCTTTTAAAACGAAAGACAAACTGAAAGCAAGGATTATAGCAGCATTCACTAATTAAAATAAGGTGCTTGTAGAGAAGAGTTGATGGAGATTCCGAACAGACTTTTAAATGTTGTATTATTTACAATTATCTGCAAATAATACAACGTTCAAAAGTCAACATAAGAAAAACAATCAGGAGCAATAAACCCTTGTAATACATTTTCACATTCCAAAATATTACACCAACTCCATATAAATAGGGAAAAAACAACAAGATAAAGAGCAGATTGAAATAAATTCCTGAAAAGTGAGGACTTGATAATGGATTTTTCAAGAAACATTTTCCCATCTCTACATCTTTTCTATTTTCTTTTTACAAAGTTAATTTTTTTACTCACCTCGATTTGGGTCTGTTGAGCGAAGGGCGAAAACTGTTAGCTTCTTTTTCCATTTAATTTTTTAAAGAAAATACCATTGTTTTGGATGCTAACAAAACTATTTCTGTCTGTTTATAGCGGTAATTAAGCTTTGTACCACTAAACGTATTTTCAAATACCTCAGAGACAAGTTACAAATTGGTCTTAATCAGCAGATTAAATTATCTGTTAAAAATAAAATGTAAGATTCAACTATTCTAGGATAATAGGCCCTCTCTTCAATTATGTTTGGCTAATAAATTATGTCCCCATTTTCTTTCTTTTAGAATTAAAAGGGCAAATTTATATCGAGGGCAAAAGATTGAAGTGGCTTTCCTTACTAGTTTCATTACTAAGCTCTCCTATAAACTCATTAATTTGAACAAGAAATATTATCAAATATGGTGTAATTCTGTCAATATCCTTTCCTATTTTAACAGGATTCATTTTTTTTCGTTAATCTGCACTGATTCTTGAGCGCAGTTGTTAACTTGCGACGAAGCATCAAAATGCAGCATTTAATTAAGAAGCTTGGTTGTTCCGCTGATCCTATGGTGGTTAGAACGTTCTTAATCTTTTCTCATATCAGTTACCGATAGAAGTCTATACTTTTGCATGGACTAGATTTTTGTGTCCCCTCCTCGTATATTAAATGAGAGGAGATTTTTTCTGAGTTCAAAGTTCTGTTTGCACAGTTAGCCAGATTTCAGCTTGATTCATTCAGCAAAATCAGCGATCTTTAGGCTAAACTTAATAATATTGCACATTCCTACACAGGCATTCATGATGCATTTAATGAGTCTAAATTATTAATTCGCTGCGGCATAATTAATCTTACTTTATTACGAAACCGAATAAAGATTCAGGTGTCGTTATTCTTGATTACCAAGACTTTGTTAACAAAATGATGAATATTCTTGAAGATACTTCCAAATTTGTTTGGTTAAGCCAAAAAGACAAATATAACTCTACAATATTTATGAAGGCCAGATTCCAAAACACCTACGTTAGTGGATTAGAAATAGGGGTTTATCCACCGAAATTTCTAACGATTTCAATTTGTCCTCGTCTCTATTGTTTGCCTAAGACACATAAGGACGGTGTCCCATTGAAACCTATTTTATCTATGATAGGGTCTTCTCAACATGGCGTGGCTAAATGGCTTACGACCCTATTACAGCCCGTCTTGAAACGGTCTAAAAATTCTGTATTAAAGATTCGTTTGACTTTATATATTTGTCCACCGACAAATTTATGAGTTCTTGTGACATTTCTGGCTTTTACCTGCGTGCGTTTGGACAGTTGTCACCTACCGTTATTCTTGAGGAGGTATTTATCGAACTGATACAATTTGCCACGAAGTCTGTTGAATTTCGAGGACGCCATATATAGGCAAATTGATGGGATTTGAATGGGTTTTCCTTTGGGACCAACTTTAGTAAATA